>JAOTRH010356100.1:0-36345 GCA_034768845.1 Heliamphora exappendiculata | reverse complement strand
AAGTGTGGGTTGAGTCAACAAGAATGGGTATTCTTCCCATAGTCGGGTTATGGGTGTGTAACACACAAATCAAGTTTCCCAAAGTTCTGCCTCATTCGAAAATTGCTTCTTGAATTTTGTGCAAAAAACTAATCTGTATCCTTGTAGCCGAAAATTGGTTGCCGGTTTTGTGAAAAAAAAAGGGGGGGTGAGGGCTTGCCGGATACCCACAAATCGCTTTTCAATTCCATGAATCTATATTTATTTATTTATTTGTATAAATATATAAATAAATCTCAAAAAATGGCAAGTACAAACGAATGATAGTTGAGGATATGAGCATGGCATTAGTAAAAGTATATCATTTGTCAACCTCTCGTAAAGTAATCATGATCATGGTCTGTGACTATCAATTAGTGATAAGACCGGAAAGGGTCTACAATAATTCTTAGAAAGTGATATATATATATATATATATATATATATATATATATATATATTGTCTGCAAGCTGAATGCACTGGTGACTCTTTACTCTTGGCAATCGTGTGCATAGAAAAAGAGAATTGACAAAAGTGTGAGTTCAATAATGCTTGAAAAGAATGGAGTAAATTAATAAAGAAAACAGTAATGATTTAATTGGCAATTGATATGCCAAAAATCAAAGTAAATGCAAAAAAATAAAAACAAATAAAAAAATGTTTACCGGCGATTTTTGTCTTCAAACAGCATGTAATTAAAGAGTAAGAAGATAATGTTCCCCGTAGTGATGTTCTGTTTGAGTCAGCAATCGCGGCCAGTGATCCTTATATTTTGAATGGTTGCGCAGGAATGTGGATGCAAACCCATTCTTTTTATTTATAATTGATGAATTCCTACCGAGCACAGGAAAGCTTTTCTTTAGGTTGATATGAAACAATGGATTTGGCAATCAAGGGTCAAACATTTCCATGATGAATTCCCACCGAGCCAATGAAAGTTTTCCTTTAGCTTAATATGAAACGGTGGATTTGCCAATCAAGGGTCAAACAATTGCCTTTTAAAGAACATCTTCACTGGAAAAAATTATTTAAGCTATATGGAAGTCTCTTTAATGAACAATGATTATAGCTTTAATTAATCAATCAAAGATGATACCAACTCATTTATTACTTCCATGCATTCTGAACATGGTATGAAGATTATGCACAATGCTTCATTAAAATAAATAAATAAATAAATAAAAGCTATAAAAAAAATGTCTGACATGCATGCCTTGGTCGTCGCTACTACAACTTGATTAGTGCAAGTGTACCAAGTATGTAAAGCTACTTCAAGTCTCGCATTTATTGCTAACAAACAAGCATTTAGCCTAAGTCTTGAAGTAGATGCAATTTGTAAACACTAAAATTTTGGTACGGTTTAATTACCGTTTAATTAATTATGATTAATAAATTTTCATGATTGATTAAAGTTAATTCGGCCTTAAAAACGCGGGCCCACAATACCAAGTGTCAAAGTCAAATTCAAAAATATGAGAGAAAGAATTTGAATTCAAATTTGAATTTTTATCTCCACAAAAAAAAGAATATTTATTTCCTCCCATTCAGGAAATTAAATCAAATAAAAAATTTCAAAATTAAGGGATTTCCAAATTTAAGAATCTCCTTTGTGCCTATAAATAGAGACTCTCATTCATTTGGAGGAGACCTTTTGACCAAGAGAATTCTAAAAAACTCTTCCAAGCTCTCTCTCTCTTTACCTGAAACTCTGCTCAAAATTCTTCTTAAACGTTCTCGTTGAGTATCATCAAGCACTTTAAAAACGTGCCGATTCGTCTAACAAGTTCTCAAATTAAGCCTGCTTTACGTATCAAATCTCACGGAGATCGCGCTTTTCGTCTCTTCATTTCGAGGAGATCGTTCAAGCTTGCTCGAGATTAAGCCATTCAAAACCCTCGACATACTCTTTTCGCCATCTTTTCTATTTGAATATTTGGAGAAAGTTCGACAAATGGTTCAATTCTATGATAAGCTATTTTAGCCATCGGATTGTAACTGGTTCGGAGATCGAATCGGAGGTTCATCGTTATTTTCGGTATTAAATCACAGAGGATTGTAGCATTTTATTTAAATCAATAAAATATTATTTTGTGCATTCTTTTTTCGTTTCCTTTATTGCAGACCCGAAATTTGTGTGTTACAGGGATTTTGGCTAAGGGTTAGTTTGGGAGACAAAAAATCTGATCTCACATCAATCTTGGATTTTTTTCTTAGTTTGCGTAGGGGTGCACACGATCCGGATTTGAACGATTTTTCAAAAAATCAAGAACCGGACCGTTCATAACGGTTCCAAGCTTTTTGGAACCGTGTTCGAACCGTTCAAGTAACGGAACCGAACCGGAATCGATCCGTGACAACGGATCGGACACGGTTCGGTGAACGGTTCCAACCAAAATAAATACATTTTCATGATCTAAACCGTATATTTTATTATTCTTAATTTATATATTATTATTATAAAAAATTAAATTAATCGAATATATTTAACTATCAAAATAAATCACATTTGTGATAATAAAATAGACAACACAATTTTATTTTATTAACATAAATGTGATTTGTTAAGCCAATTAACGATATTCGATCAATTTGATTTTTTACAGTAATAATATATAAATTAAGAACAATAAAATAAATGGCTCAAATCATCAATCAATATATATATATATATATATATATTTAAATTTTAATATTAAGTAGAATTGGTCCGGTCCGGTTCGGAACCGTGAGATTAATCCAGAACCAAGAATCGGACCATTCAGAACGGATTTTAAAATTTTTAATCTGGAACCGAACCATGACAAATAAAAACAAGACCGAACCGTACGGATCGGACTGGACCAGATTATTGATTTTTTCGATTTTTTGTGCAGGCCTAGGTTTGCGTACTATTTGTGCAAGAAAATGCTTTAAAAGTAAATTTGATGTATCTTTTGGTATTTTTTCCTACTGAAACTTATTATTTTAGTATGTTTATGATAAATTTAGTATTCCCATGAATTATCATAATTTTCATAACAATTGATTAAATAGATATAGTCTTTTAAATCAAATTAAGCTAGTTTGACAAAATATAGCTTGTGACTTATTTTAGTGTGTGTGAATTTTAATAATGATTTGTTTTCTTTTGTTAGCCTATAATACCATATTATTATATATATTACTTGTTCAACAAGTGTTTGATCATCATAATGCATGATTTGATATTTTTCTCATCTTTTTAAGCTTAAAAGAAAGCAAAAAGCTAATTTTTGGCACAACTTCCAAGATGGCCAGCCACTAAGGGATATTTTTGTTATTTTTGATATTATCTTATCTTTTTCTACTAAATTGTACTTAAATATCTGATTTAAAGTACACATGTGTCAAAATTTGAGTTTTTATGACTTTTTACTATACTATGGGTAAAATGGTCATTTTACCCTAATTATAAAAAAAATTTAATTTTTAATTCATTATTTCATGATAATTACTTAATTTAGAATTTTGGAAGATTCTCCATGTGTTAAGATTTTGTTACTTGAGTTTTGGACATTTTTAAGGTTTTTGGGTCAAACTTAAGATTTTTGAGTTGAGTTAGGGTTTCGAATATCTCCCGTCCTCTATGGTCTTATGGACTATTCGTCACTAATACTATGGTCCGAGCAGAGTCATTACAAGGTACGAGAACACTCTTTTTACTTATAAAAACTCTGTTAAATTCTTTTTAGAGTTCTCCATCTCTATTTTACATTTCACTAACTCAAGCACCGAAGGGACTTGTCGGCCAAGCCCACCAGCTAGTTTTACCTCCTGTGCAGGGGTGATCAAATCAATGCATTCGACGACTTGAGCCTAGCTCTTTCCGTTCTCTATCTCACCCTTGCAAATTCATCCATGCATATATACAATCAATTGTATTGTCCCGAGAATGAAAAAATTGTTGGCGTAGAATGGTAATACATATATTAGTAGCATATATATACTAGATTTCAAAACATGGTATATAATGTCGATTTCAAAACATGATATATACTAGAAATCAGAATGCATGAAATATATAACGTGATATATAACATCGATTTCAAAACACAAAATCAGAATCCATGAAACCTAAATCGATCAAACATACCAGATTGAACATTCGAAATATGAGTGTATATGCATATATGTACCAGAAACCAAAGATAAAGAGTTGGTTTGCTGAAATTGATCAAAACAAAAATCATCAAATACTCTTCGCCAACAAACAGAAATCTTCACATACTCTTTGCCAAAATCGATCTACAAAGGTTTTGGTAAATTTGAAATTTGAAATATGGCCATTAAATCTTCGCCGTGATTTCAAATTTTCGTTATTTGCGCGCCTCTAGATTAAGCATTCCAAACTTGTTGAGCTTCCAAATGGGAGTGAATCTCCTAGTTCAAAAGTACCGTATTGTATTGGTAATGTACAAAAGGGTATATTTGATATACTATAATTTAAAATTTTAAAAATAGGACCACAACTTAAAAAATATATTAGTGGGATTAAATCTGGTGGAAATTTTTCAAATAAAACTAATAATTAATCAACCAAAAATTAAATAATGAGAAATTTAGCTTTCAAGAAATGAGAAATTTCAATTTTACGTGTGAAAAATAAGAGCACTCTAATATTCTGTAATGAGTTATCATTTAAAAAATTTTGACCAAAAAAAGTGATAACGTTGTTAAAAAATACGAAATACGAAAAACTATAAAGACAAAAATAAAATCTATACTTAGTTAACATTAATACAACTTGTATTTTGATTACGAATGATTAATACAATAAAAATATTACCACTTGTGATTTGTAATATATATATATATATATAGAGAGAGAGAGAGAGAGAGAGAGAGAGAGAGAGAGAGAGAGAGAGAGAGAGAGAGAGAGAGACCTTAACAAGTATATTTTTTCCTCAAAAAGTAATATAAATATTTAAAATAGAAATATTCATAATAAAAATATTACAATCAATAAAAGTAAAAAAAAACTTAAACAAATAGAAATTATATATAATATATATATATATATATATATATATTGTATTAATGCACTTTAATTAAGGCCAAAGTTGTCCAAAATATATGAAAATTATAAAATTATATATGACTTATCCCTAAACAAGTATATAGCTTCAACCTGCATTTATGGCTCCTTTATCACGATGATAATTTTGGAATAACTCCTTAACAAATAAGATATTATCATACCTTCTACAAATATCGTTTGTTATCTTTTGATTAAGGTATGAAAAATCTTTTTGAGTCTCCTTGCAATGACTTTTGTGATGTATTTGTACATTGTATTGCAACAGAATATGGGTATAAGATTTCGTACAAATGTCAAATTGGCTATTTTTAGAATTAGAGATATGACAGTGTTATTAACTTCCTTGAGAAGTTTTTATGTCCTAAAAATGTTCATTATCGCTTTCATAAATAAATTCCTCTCATCATTCGAACGTATTATTTACTCTTTCTGATTCTCGACTTGACTAAAACATTTGTTTAGCTGTATGCTCTAGCAGATTCACGTACCTGTCTAAAAAGTTTATTTTTTGAAATCTTTTTCATCATTAGTGAGTTTTTTTAAAATTTGGTCCATTTTTTTCTGTTTTAGATTCATATAATGAACAAAAGAAATTCAAATTTGACCAAAATAATAAAAAGTGGAGAATAAACAAAAAAGAAGGTTTTTAGCAAAATATGGCCTTTTCTACTTTTAGTGATTTTTTTAAAAATATATGTGGCATGGACAAAGAGCAAAACTAAAAATTTAACTACTTAACTTTTTCTCGTTGAGACAAATGAGGTTTTTATTTTTATTATTTTCTTACTAAAAGTTATAAAAAAAAAAGAACTTAAATTGTTAATTAGATTAAGGCTTTGATAGGTAACTAACTTAAAAGTTAGTTTTTTTTGTGTGTTTTTAGCAGAAAAGTTAAATTTGGTTCAAAATAGTGTATTTAGTAAATTAGCTATTAAGTTAATTTTTTTGAATTTGATTATTTGGGTAAAAATTTATCTTTTTTACTTTTTGTTCAAATTAGACAATTATTTACCTTCAATATGGTCGAAAATAACAATTATGAGGTATTTTCCAAAGCAACTAGAAGTAGATTTTAGCTTTTGGTTGCTAATTGTAGCAATAAGTTACAATTTTTTTAAAATATTTACAATTTCTGCGACAAATTAGAATTCTTATTATTTCTATAAATAACTAGTTTCAGTTACAAGATATCATATTTATTAAATACTTATAATTTCTGCGATAAGTTAAATATAAATATTACTAATTTTAATAATACCACACACCACTTGCATGTAGTTAGTAGGTGTAGTAAATAAATTATGAATTATGAATATTATTATCTTATAAAAGAGATTGGAGGTTGAATATTATATTTTAGAAATTAGTATTTTGATTTGATTTTTTGGTATTTTAATTTTTCTTTTTATTTTTTTGCCAAACAAAACATATTATATTTTTTTTTGTATTTTTGGTCAAAAAAATATTTTAAAAATTTATTTGCCAATAAGAACCTAAGCGTCTTTCAAATAGGAGCAAATTTATATTTGTGAGACAGCCCCTGGTAGATAATTAATTCAACCCCACAAAAAAAGAATACATTCATCAATGCACAACTTCGTTAAGGAGTACCATTAAGATTTTGAGACATTTTGAAAATAAATGTGTAAAAATAGCTCGCGGAAGCTTGTTACTGTGAAGGCTTGGTTAAGGCTCGAACCCAGCTCGGGCCCGAGCCCGTAGCCCTTATCCTTGGACTTGGGTTTCCTTCCTAAGTCTGCGAGCCTACAACCCACGACGTGGGGCCCATCCAGTGCTCGTAACTGTACGAGCTCAGCTCGGTCCGGTCAAGGTCTAAGCTCGACTCAAGCCTGCAGCCTCCATCCTCGGACTAGGCCCTCATTCCCAAAGCCCGCGAGCTATGCCGACCTGGCCCGCAACCCAAAAGCCAGAGCCCGAGCCCGCCCCAAAGCCCGGGCAGAAGCCCACTTATTGCATTTTATTGTTTTCATTATTCAAGCTTATTGTATTTAATTGTTAAACTTATAAATTATAACAAATTAATAAATTTATAATAATATAAACTATACACTTATAAATTAATAATAAATTTATAATAAACTAATAGACAAATAAAATATAAACTAATAAGTTATAAACTTATACTAAATAATTAAATAGATAATTAATTATACATTATAAACTTATAATAATATTAACTATGATAAACTAATTTAATAACTAGTAAACTAGTCAATTTACTATATATCTAATAAGTTTATTATAAATAATTATATTATATTATAAATTATAAACTAATAAGTTTACTATAAACGGATAAATTTATAATTTATAATTTATAATTTAATAACCAATAAAATAATAAAGTTACATTTATATAATATAATAAACTAGTAACTAGTTTATAGTTTAACTTAAAAACTTATTATTATAATTTTAATATATTAGTTTATAATATATAAACTAATAAATTGTTAGTTATAAACTAATATAATATAATAAATTTTAAGGTAATATATTAATTACTATTAATAAAGTAGTAAACTAATATTATATTATAAATTTATAAACTAAATAATATATAAAGTAATAAAAATACAAATTAAACTAAAAAAAATTTAAAAAAATCAAGATCGGTCCAAAGCCTACTCAAATGCCCAGGCATGAGGTTTGAGGCCCAAGCCTAAGGCCAGCACCCCTAGGGCCAAGGTCGACTTCCGAACAAAAAAATTCAATCCGGCCTGTCCCAAAGATTTGGTGGGAGCTCGGTGAGTCTGGTTCAGGCTTGGCTCGCCCGAACCACAGTTGGACTGGACCAAGTTAAAATTACACTCCTACTTGGAAGCACATCTGACGAGCATATGTTTGGTTTATTTTTTTTATATGTTTATTTTTTTTTTCCTAAACCAGTTTTTACATATTTTTTAAAAATTATATTCAATAAAAAATTCAAAAAAAATTTCGAAATTACTTTTCATAATATTTTATAAATAATTTTTAAATTTCTGTCTTCATGAAAATCAGTAAAGTAAAAATATTTATCAATTTTTTTAAACTTCAAATAAGACAAAATAAACTAACTTAACAGGCTTTCTTATTTTTTATATATTTTTTACTTTTAGTGATTTTTTTAAAAACTTTGATCCAGATTTGCTTTTAAATTTCTTATCAGTACAAAAAACTTAAAAAATAAAAAATTTATTTCAATCAAAATATATAAAAAATAAAAAAGCAAATATAAAAGCTCAAAAAGAAAAAAAAAATTTGACTATTTAGTTTAGTCCAAACAGACTGTTGTGGCCCGGAGCTGTCTGACCCCAACCAAATCCATGGAGTCGCAGAGCCAAAACACATCCTTACAACGACTCCAAAATGTCGAAAAGGTTACCATCTCATTCTTTTGTTATCTGAAATAAATAATAATAATTTAAACAGAATCAGGCTTCGTTTTGTACAGAGAATTGTTAGGGTTTTGGAGCTAGCTGGAGGAGTAATGGATGAACTCTCAAACCCTACCGGTCCTAGGAAGGAATTGGTTAACAGCCAGTGTGGCGAGTTCATGCAATTAATCAAGGTTTCTACCTTCTCTCTCTCTCTCTCTCTCTCTCTCTCTCAATATAAACACACACTAACTAGAAGGAATTGAGACTGTAGAATTAGTGATGATAAAAGGAAGACAAAATAGGAAAAGTGGGTGATGTGGAGAAAAATTTAGAAGGTTGATTAATTTATATTTTCAATTTTACTTTAGCAGCTAGAAGTTAAAAGTACGAGAAGTAGAGTATTTAAGTGAAAATGTGTTTTGTCTTGAATATTATTGAAAGTTAAAAAAGTGTGACGGGAATTCAAAATGAGGTGTTCATTTTATATAATAGTATAAATATATTTATATTATTATATAGAGTAAACGCCTTATTTGGTTAGACTCCTCTGACTTTTTTTTTTTTTTTAAACTTCTAGGAGCAACTTCAACATAACTCTTCAAAAGAGGTCTGGTGGTCATTTTTTTTCTCTGAAAAATTAGCTCTCCATTTTAGAGATTCTCATATCGGCCAGTTACATTGCATGACACTTCATATTGTACTTTTCTCTTTTGCAAGGTGAGAAAGAAATAAAGAATACTAGTTGCTAAAATAGAGAGTAGTAATGGAGAACATACATGAAAAAGTGATTAGCTAAACTTAAGAGTGTTATTTTTTTTTCGTTACTTTTAGTTCTCTAATAGTAGAATGGCACAAAAGGTTTTATGCAGTCGACCCCAATTGATTGGGATCAAGGCTTAGTTTGGTTTGGTTTTAGCTCTCTAATTTAAGAGTAGTGTTGGAGATGCTCTAATAATATCTAAGATAAAATATTTTTTTGTTTAAGTGTGCATCAGCTCATACTTTTAACAGCTAATTAAAATAAGAAAACGTAAAGTATTCGTCTTTCACATTTTTTTTCTCTTCATACCCACTTCCCCTGTTTTCTCTCCCTTAACTTCAATAATCTTGCACGCTATTTGTGCAATTCCTTCTAGCACTTTACACACACACACACACACACACACACACACACATATAGAAAGATAGATAGATAGATAGATAGATATGAACATGTACGCATATGTTTACATGTATATACATTTGGTCATTATGGGGAAATTGTGTGATTCTTGGATGGATTGTTTCGTGATAGTTCAAAATTGATAGTTCAATTTGATGGATTGAATAACAGCACAAACTGGATAATGTCCATGGCAGATAGTTCTGGCCACATTGCAAAGGTGAAAGGCCTAATTAGCTATATTACTTGCCTTAAAAAGTGGAGTTATAAGGGTCTTTTAATTTACTTTTTTTATGCTTTTGAAATTAATACAAATAAATGTTAATGTTGCATGCAGAAGTATTTGGGAAGTTTATGCTTATGTTGGTGTGAGGATATAACTATCTATGAGAAACACTATATGTGCATGTGGTAATTTGTTTTAGACATTTAAATTACCTACTATTTGGGAATAGTTCATGACATCATAAGGCGGGTTATAAAAGATCTCAATTGCAAAAATCGGGTCACCACGGGATGTGAGGATATGACTCTTGCGGGTTCGCTCTTGCCGAACTCCATTTACCCGATTGAAAGCCACTTGAACCAAATGACCCATAATCACATATGTTTTATACTTTTGAAAGCACAGGAGTCATTGGATCCTTATGTTTTTCGATGGCCATATGGGATCCATATGACCGAAATTCGATCTCCCACGATGGCTATGCATTACAGATGGAGCTTGAGCTTTCAACTTTCCCAAATTTTCTGTGCCGCGCCTAATATTCCTCTTAACATGCCAAAACATGCTCCAATTTCATTTTGATAAAGCCACATTGGATTTTAGCAATCTTGTCCTTAACCCCTTCCAACCCATTGCACATGTGGAGCCCTTCCATGTGTCAACAATTTTCTCACAATCCACCAACCTCAGCCACATATGCTCAAACCTATATAGGATGGCCTTGTATCTCCCCTGTATGTTCTGTGATTACGGTTGCCATAAACAATCACATGGCAATGATTAGAAGCTTTTGTGACAAACAATCTAACCATAGCATTAGAAAAAATTCTAGTCCACTTAGTTTTTACCAGAGCTAGATCCATTTTCTTGCAGACAATCCATCTCCTTGTCGACCACTACACCGAGTCAGTCGATTGGCATAGACCAAAGTCTTGCAAGCTGCTATCATTCAAAGCCCTTCTAAATGGTTATATTTGCCTACTAGCTCTAGCTTATGAACCAAAATGCTCACTAGCATCCAAGATCTCGTCAAAATCCCTGGAACAAAGCCATGGATAATCCATAATCCCTGCCAATCTCCTTCCCAATTACCATGAATCTTTACAGTTTGATAATCCAGTTAGGCACCTGGTTGGGCAACCATTATCTTCTTTAATTACAACATCAATATGCTCATTGGAGAAACTTCTTATGGATACATCACAATCTTTCCAAAGCAAGCCAAGGCCTCCTGATTACCCCATCCTTTCAACCCAAAAAGCATTCGGCATACCTAACTGCACCCTAGTCAGCTCCCATTATTTGTTTAGATAATTTAATCTCCATGAGGAACACCCATTTGGGATCTTTCGCCGTCAACAATGTTTGAAGACTTCGAACTATCTGAGGGTTCCCAAGCCGCCATTAGCCGTAGCTTAGGACATTCATTGTTGTTAGGGGCTGTCTGACAGCCTCCATTGTTTCATTATCTGTGACCACATTAGAGGCAGTGTCACCATTGACCATACCTTTGCTTCTTTGAGACCTTGTATTTTGAGACATCTGAGCTTAGCCGCAGTTATTCGCTGCGAATCTCGTATTATTGGCCACTATGATCTCACACACCATGGACTCCCCTTTATTCCCACTAGTCAATCTCTTTCATCTTCCAGACCTAGATTTTCTCTTTATTGCGCCTTAACCTTTTCCCTTTGAGAGGTGGCTATGACAAATGTTCATTTATAATCTAGGCTGGATATCCTCCTTATCTAAGTTGCGGTTAGTTAATGGACTCAAAACAGGCTCGATATCCATCAAAATGGCCCTTTGACCAGCCGTCCTCAGGTGTGTAGCCAAAAGCCTACAATCTCTATATCAATTATAACTTTTCGCGAGAATCAATTTTGATCTCCCAACTTTGTTGCTGAGATTGTTTGTCGATCCAAAATCTCAGTGCCAATGCTTGTTATTCAATTTCCATGATTATCTGCTGTGAATTTTGTGTGATTGCCACTAAAATTGGTTATTCCTCGATTCCTTGTGGACATTGCTGGAATATGTCCATTTAGCACCCAGATTTATTGGAATACATGTTAACCCCATGGTCTGTCTTATATCTCTCACTGCTATCCTCCTCCAAACAGTAATTCTCCTTATCCTTTGGCTTCTTTGAATGCTTCTTTTGGGCAGTACCGCAGTACCTTTGAAATGCAGCCATGGCCCATATTGCCACCCTTTATTAGAGCTTTCTACTGCTGTAAGCATTTATCTTCACAATGTCTATCATTATGACCCATAATGTTGCTATGTAACAAAACAAAGGAATGCTTTTGTATTTAAGTCAGACCCATATTGGATTTCTATTACCCGTAGAGATCCTCATACCTCTTCTGAGCAGCTTTTCCACATTGATCTTAACTCGAATATGAAGGTTTGGTCCCTAGGCTAATCTGTCTTCACCATATTCAACATCCCATGGGGTACCACATTTATTTCCAATGAGATAGCCTACCTCCTTTATTCATGCATGCAAGAGGAAGATCATAAACCCTAATCCAAAACGATACTCTGTGAGGATCAATGTCCGGCGCACTAATCATCCATCAAATTCCTCCAAGACCATAGTATTAAATATCGGCCGGTTCAAAATGTATCAACCTGTACGACACGACTTTTGGGGGTTTCGATACGGACATAGGCCAATATACCGGTGCGATGCAAAATCGCAGGGGACTCGACCGGTTCTGGTTATGATGCGGATAGAACTGGTTTTTTCGAACGATTTGCAAGTCCGCAACCGAAATGTAACGGGAGCTTTAAAATATTATTAACTGTATTGAAAAGCCTTTTTATATTTATTGGATGACACATACTTTTCACACAGGTAGGGCACCTCAGCACGCTTCTTAAATAGACGTAAGACACCTTTAGTTCAGTGTAGTTTACCGATATGGGATAAAAACAATTTCAAATTTTTTTGAGGATTTGCATTTCCATTTTATTGTGGATGAGGCGCACCCAGTTCCCTGATGCTTCGATGTGGGACTAGTGATTTGGGGGTGTAAAACCACGTGGGGTATAAGATATGGATAAATTTTCTCTATTGTTATAACTTTTTTCATTAATGTGATAAAATAATATATTTTTAGATCTCTCAAGACTCACAAAACTAATTAGAATATGAAAAATTAACATTAGAATCAGTCTAAACAAAAGTATTATTGAGTTTTAAAATATTGCTAATGATTTTAAAAAATTCCCGACCACAACACCCGATACCTGTTACGTAACATCCGATACCGTTACACCGTGACCGTTACTCTTATTTATTCCAAAATTGCTATTTAAAACCATGTTCAATACTATACTATTATTGCTAAAATTCCTAAGGCCATTGGAGATCACCTTTATTTATCAACAATATGATTGAATTGGAGGTGATCTCATCGACAATATTATTGAATTAGAATGAAAATAGATTATCCATCCACGCTCTACATGTAACCCTTTTGAAAGCGCTTCCAAGCTACCAACAAAGTAGATTTTATTGCTTCAAAATTAAAAGACTCGCGGGAAAGTACCTTTCCCACCAAACATAACTTACGTTTAACTTCATTGTTACGAGTATGCTTGGCTTCAATAATCACATCCTCCTATTCAGTTAACACCAACCGTTTCCTTATATCCTCAATCGTTTCCTCCATCGGTAATCACCACAGAGTTATGACACTCCTGTAGAGGGAGAGATAGGCCTGCACTTGGCAACAAGAAAACTCCTATAGGAGAGAACCCCTAAGGAGAGGTTTGCTAGAAGGCCTTATGTATCATTATAAGGCTGGTTTGGTTGTTTGGATCTTAGTGTTCCATCTAGAATCAGCTAATTCAAGATCCTTGAATTGTATATTATCAAAACTTAAAAACTTGTCCAGGCATTGAGCTAAGGAGATAATAAATCTCCCAATTTTGGATTTGGTAATTTGTATTTTAAAAAGAAATGGTCTATTTAAATTTTCATGAGGAAAATGATTCATGTACATCATTGTAAGGGCTGGTTTGGTTTGGTTGTGCGAATTGAAATATTCCATTTAGAATAAGCTGATTCATGATCTTTGAGTTGCTAATTACAAGAAGAAGATGCGCCAAGTTTAGTCTCCTTAATGGGGTTCAGAGTATAGATCTAACTTTTGGCATTATATACACAGTGGCTATTTTTATGTTCAAACCCACAACTTCTCTAGATCTTTTAATCTCAAAGATTGTTGTATTTTTATTTCTCCCAATTTTGACTAGTCAAAAAAAAAGGAACGATCCACTTTAAATTTCCCTGATGACATTACAGTATGCATTTTTGTTGTTGTTTCATTTCTATTGCAAAACATGTCTAATTGTTTAATTCTAAAATGGTCTAATTTCGCATTTTTTTTGACAAACATACGTGGCCTGACAGTATGTTTCCATTTTGAATTTACTTACAAGAAAAATAATTTGGTATCCATTTTGAATAAATTGCAACAAAATAATCTATATTATTGAGAATTATTCAAGTCTGGGATTCAGTTGTTATAATGAAAAAATTGTGGTCTACATCTGATTTCCCCGTATAGTTCATAGCATATGAATATTTCTGTGCATTATCAAGTGGCTCAGCTGTGCAACTGTGTCATCTAGTGCATTCTGGACAAAAGTTCTAGCTAATTACCTCGACATTTGGATTGGTAGAGTAGTAGTGGTAAGGAACTAAACTCTTTTTGAGCTTTGCTGTGAAAGTAGTGAAAGATAAGATGCTGAAGTTGAGGGTGGTAGCAGGTGGTGAAGTTCAGGGTGGTAGTGGCTGTATGGTCAATGGTGGTGTGTGTGTGAGGGAGATGGTGGTGGACCTGGTGGCACAGCATATGTGTGTGCGCGCGCACGCGCGTGTGGGTCTTCCCTGCTAGAGCAGTAGTGAGAGAAGGCCGGTGTGGGTGGCATTGTGAGCGTGTAGTGGGGTGGAAGAAGGTCAGAGGTGAAAGGAGTGGTGCTGTAGCCATAACTTACAGGTCGTGGTGCAACACGCAGCTGTGCTTGTTGGTGGAAAATAAACATTTGAAACTCACTTATGGTGTGATTTCTAACTCACTCTGAAGCAGAATTTGAGAGCAAACACACGTTTTTTTTGATTCACAAAACTCAATTACAAGAATTTCACAAATCTCCCTTTCTCACTCTCATTTTCTATTTTGCTTTCTTCTTATTTTTCTACACTTTGAACCCTAACTTTATCTAAATGGAATTGCTGAAAAGAGTTCTATAATACCTATATTAATTTTATATCACATACTAGAAATACATATTTATTGGCTTTAAATGATAGCCTTGTACTTAGGGCTTGATTGGCAACTTAGCTTTTTGTCTTTTTGGCTAAAAACGCCAAAAAGCTAAGATTGCCTGTTTGGCAAAAAAATCAAAAAGCTAAAAAGATAAATAGTCAAATCAAAACACAAACTCCCATAATATTCTATTCAAACTTTCACCACTTTTAAAATATAATAATACCCTTTATTTATAACTTAGTTACTACCATTACCAACTATACATAATTGTTAATATCAAATATATAAAAAGGTAAAATTGTCCACTTTGAACAAAAAGCAAAAAAATTAGCTTTTTACCCAAACAATCAATTTCAAAAAAGCGAGCTTAAAATCTAAGTTACCAAATAACCTACTTTGAATCAAATTTAGTTTTTTTTTTTTGCTAAAAATGAAAAAAAGCAAAAAAACTAGCTTTTAAGCTTGTTGCCAATCGAGCCCTTAAATTCCTAGCTAATTTTTTGTAGGCTATTAATGCACCTCCAAGTTAGGTTTCAACCATTCATAATACCTGTATGTTTGGTGGCTTCTTCATGCACCTTTTTTTTTTTACGTTGTCAAGTTTATTTTTCAACATCTCCCTTAAATTTGACTCCAAATCTCTGTGTACCAAGCATTGCCTTTAGCCTGCAAAACACGCCATTTTTCCATGGATTAATAAAAATACCAACAATGTGATTATATGTCTTGCAAGGATTTAGCTCGACATCTTTGTTCTTGACATGTTCTTTGATGAAATGATAGCGTGTGTCAATATGCTTACTTATTTCGTGGTACCATGGGATTCTTGACTAATGTAATTGCTGAGTGATTATCAATATAGTTTCCGTGAGACTTTCTTGTTGAAATACCTAATGCTTCAGCACATTCCTCAACCAAATAGCATGACATACAGCTTGAGTTGGCAACAATATACTTAGTTTCACAAGTGGAAAACACTACTATGGCTTGCTTCTTGGATGACCAGCTGAAAAATATAAAACCAGTTGTGCTCTTTTTTTATCCAAATCTTTTCCGTGATCACTGTCGGTGTCACCAACAAGTCTCAAGTTCTTAGTCGATGTGTAAAACAAACCGTCATTGAGAGTACCTTTGAGATAGCAAAGTATCCTTGTGGCAACATTTAAGTGAGATTGATTTGACACTTCCATATGCCTGCCGATTAATCCAACTTCATAGAGTATATCCAGTCTGCTACAAGGCATGTACCTTAAACTTCCAACTAAACTTTTAAAGTACGATGGATCAACAACCACCAATCTCACTATTTATGAGTTTCAGTAATACTATCTACTGGTGTAGTCATTAGATTGCAGGTTTTCATGCCGAATCTTTTTAGGATCTCCTTTGGAGATAAGTATATTGTCTTCTTTTTTCTTTACGTCTATTCCGAGAAAATGAGACATCAAGTCAATGCCAGTCATCTCAAACTCTCGAATCATGCTATTCTTTAACTCTTCAAACATGGATGGATTGTTTCTTGTGAAGATTAAGTAATCAACATACATGCAGAGGTACGAGGTATTTCTGTCTTCAGATAGATCGCATGCTCATATGGACACTTCTAAAATCCATTTTCCTGAAAATACTTGTCTATTCTAGTATTCTAAGTACGATGAGCTTGATTTAATCCATAGAGAGCTTTCTTGAGCTTGTACACCGTGTCTTTTTGTCTTTTGAATATATCCGAGAGGTTGTTATATATAGATTTCTTCTTTTAGAAATTCATTGAGAAATGCCACTTTGACAATCAGCTGGTAGATTTACCATATCTTTTACGCAGCAAGTAAAATTATTAATATGACAATCTCCAGGCAGGCAACAAGAACAAATACCTTTTGCAGTTAATTTCAGCTATCTGCTTGTAGCCTTTCGCGATAAGTCTTTCTTTATATCTTTGTACTTCTCCTTGTGCATTCTTCTTGGTTTTGTAGACCCATTTTACTCCAATAACTTTGTGATTTTTTGGCAGACTAATCAGGTCACATGTTTCATTTTTCTGGATGGACCTGATCTCTTCATCCATAGCCATCTTCAATTTCTCTTCCTTGATGGCTTCTGCAAAACTGAGTGGATCACTATACATAAGGGAAGAAAATAAATTTGTCACCATCTTCCACTTCTGTAGCCTCGTATATCTCTCTAAGGCTTCTCGGCAATGATGAAGGGGATACACGTGGTGGAGTATGTGGTTGGTTCTCTTCTAGCTTCTCTTGTTTGTTCTGTCACGTTTTCTTTAAGGAAAAGTTTTGCATCCTTGACAACTTCAGCCTTATCCTAGTTCCAGGCTTCATCTTTCTCGAAAATCACATCTCAACTCATTATTGCTTGCTTGGTGATGGGATTATAGAACTTGTATCCCATTGTTCTATCACCGTAACCGACAAAGATGCATTTATGTCATTTGTCGTCAAGCTTGGTTCTTCTGGCTTTAGGAATCTTGGCATAAACTATACGCCCAGAAACTCTGAGGTGGTTGACACTTGGCTTATATGAATTCTAAGTCCCCTATGATGTTTTGACATTGTTGAGTAAATAGACAGAACAAGAAACTGTTTCAACCTAAAAACCTTTTGGGCAGTCCCTTATCTTTCACCACACTTCTTGCAATTTAAGAATTGTTTAATTCTTCCTTTCTGCGACATCATCGAGCTGTGGCGTGTAAGTTGGTGCCGCCTAATGCCTGTGCTCATTGTAGTACTTTTCGAAGGCATCAGACATGTAGCTCTTCTCCTTGATTTGACCACAACGTCTTGATATAATAGCCATTTTGCTTTTCTATAAATGTTTTGAACTCTTTGAAAACATTAAACACCTCGGACTTTCTCTCAAGTATGCCCATTCCTTCTTACTGAAGTCATGAATAAAGGTGAGAAAGTATCTATTTTGTCCATTTGAAATTGGATTCAACGGATGTCAAACATCAGTGTGTATGAGTTCCAACAGATTTGATGCTCTACAGTTCACTTCTTTAGCAAAGTTGGTTCGGTGATGCTTACTGAGAACACAATTTTCACAATCTTCATTTGGATGAGCGATTTGGGACAAGCCTTTCGCATCTTCTTGCTTGCCAATAGCTTCGAACCTTCTAAGTTGATGTGCCCGAATCTCAAGTGCCATAGTCAATCCTTGTCTTTGATAATGGCACTAAGACATTTTGTCGTATCTTATTGAATGTGTAAAGGAAACATTTTGTTTCTTGACATCTTCACTCAAGCAATGGGGTTACCATATGTGTATTTAATGGTGAGATGAGAATCCTTCATATTTATGTTATATCTTTTTTCTAGGAGTTTCCCTAGACCCAAGATATTATTCTTCATCCTTGGCACATTATAGACATTAGATATGAAATTGTGATCACCATTCTTGAGCTTGATAAGTATGTTACCTCTGCTTTTGATCGGAATTTGAGAGGAATCTCATTTGGAGGCTTGTCCTTGTACAGCCTTGTCAAGCTCGACAAACATTTCCTTTCAGTCACTCATGTGATTACTAGTTCAGTATCTAGGAACCAGATGTTTTGATCTTCAGTTGCGACACCATGAGTCAATAACACCACTGGTTTCACTTCATTAGCTCATTCTCAATCTCAACATAGTTTGATTGCTCACTTCAGTTGTCTTTCATCGACACTTGTTGCTGTAGTGCCTATAATTATGACAATTGTAACACTTTACGATACTTTTGTCATAGTTCTGCCAATTAAAATTGCCTTTTCTACCTCCTGCTTTTTCTCTAGGAACAAATGATTGCTGATTTCTTCCTCCTCGATAAGAACCTTTGCCACTTCCTTGTGAATTGAAATTTCGTCCACATTATCTATGACCTCTTCCTTGACCTCTTTGAGATGTCCCTCCTTGCTTTTTTAATTCTCCTTGAATGTCAACTTAGATTGAAGAATTTGATCAAGGGAACTTGAAATCTTCTTCTTATTGATTCGTTACTCGTGGATCTCCATCGTGGCCTGCAATTTATCCACGGCTATTTCATCGAGATCCTTGGAATCTTCGACTGTAATGACAATATGCTCAAATTTTGGACTAGGAGACAACTGTATCTTTTCCAAGATTTGAACATCTTCAATCTTTTCTCCATATCATCAAATTTTATTGACAATAGCCAATGTTCTGGTGAAGTGTTTAGAAATTGACCCATTGTCGTTCATATGTAATAATTCAAATTCACCTCTTAATATCTGGAGCTGAATTCTCATCTTCTTTTCAATTCCTTGATTTGAGTTTCGAAGAATTTCCCAAGCTTCTTTGGATGTGGTGGCAGAGGAGATTTTCTTTAAACTTTCATTAATCCCTTGATAAATTAAATATAATGCCTTCTTGTCTTTCTTTTTGAAATCTCTAAGTAGAGTGTGTGCTGCAATCAGTTTATCTTCATCTTCTTGGGATGCAGGTTCTTGATAGCTTTTGTCAACTGAATCCCATATATCTTGTGAGATGAGTATTTTCATCTGGATACTCCAATTCTCATAGTTGTTTTTGCCCAATCGTGGATACTGCGGCTGAAAGAAGGTTAGTTGAGCGGCCATCGAAAGAATTTCAAAGCTTTAAATAAGCTTGGCACAATATTAGAGGCTGAATTTGATAAGGCTGAGCTCACGATTGGATTTGGAACTAGGAGGGAGCATGGGTCGGTTTTGGGGTCAAACCATCATCCAAACCGAATTTATCGGGTTAATTGAATATGCATCCATTTTCGCCCGCCAACCACAACAAAACCGTCTGGAGCAAATCATCGGGTTCAGGGTCGGGTGCGGTCGGGTCAACGGGTTGGGCTTTGTGGGGTAGGCATCTTAAACTTGATTAAAATTTGGACTATTTTTACTTCGAGATGGGCTTATTGAAAAATCATGAACATGTAAAAACTATACAAACAACAATAAAATTCTTTTGAGGCCCAATAACAATGAAATCCACAGGAACAATAAAATCTGTGAAGTCATTCATACCATAAAATCCTTTTAAGGCTTAAAATAATGAAATCCAGAGGAACAATAAAATCTGTGAAGTCATTCACAACTGTTCTTAACTTACAACTCACAAAAATTTAAATGGCTGCTAGCCTACTACAATGAAGTCATTCAAAATAATAGCTGACAAAATAATATCTGCAGTCAACCCAAAAATTGAAGGCTTGTTGCTGCTGCAGTCATCAAAAAACACTACTACTTGATTGACTTCATCCAAAAAAATTGTTGCTACAGTCATCCAAAAAAGCAACTACTTCATTGACTTCACCCAAAAAAAATTGCTGCAGTCTTCCAAAAATTCTTACTGTAGTCATCCAAAAAAACTGAAGGCTTGTTGACATTACTTTGACAGTTGCTGCTGCTGTTACAGTGTTGCCTGCTGTAACAGTGTTGCTGCTGTTACAGTGTTACTGCTGTACTGCATGAATGAAAATTAAAATGTCAATTGTTAACATAGAAAAAAAAAACATAACAAACGCCATACAGAATTATAGAATTACAAAATTACCAATCCATCAACCATGTCGCAATTATATAATTTGATCATGGGAGGGATCTTGAGGTTCACCTTCGTTCAATAAAGCTAACAAGAAAATAAAAAAGACAGCAAAACTATTGAGTTTAAAATTAATAAAACCGATTCACAAATCTATAAAAATGAAGATTACCTGACTCATATGATTCAAATAGATCAATTGTATCCATGGCCTTTATGAAGAGAAATGGGGACATTGCTTAGAAGCCAACTTTGTGTGCATACAAGAATCTCTACCATTGTAGGAGATAAAGAACTACGGGATAGATCAAGTATGCATTCTCTTGTGCTAAATGCCGACTTAGATGCAACTGTAGAAAAAGGCATCGCCAACATGTCTCGTGCTACTTGTGATAGTACTCTATACTTAACTGAATTATTCTTCTACCATTCGAATATATCAAACTTTTCATTTTTTGATCCTTCACAAAAATTTGCTAAATATTTGTCTACCTCAGACTTGCATAAATTATAATATTGCTCCTCCATATAAGAATTAAACTGAGAGGCTATGAGCGCATGCGAGTCTTCACAATCCTCATCAATGTTCATTGTTGTTACTCTATACAGTATGCACCGCCATTGAATCATGCTTATCATAAAAATAAAACAAACGAGTTAAACAATACTTCACTTTATCTGTCATTTGATTGACCACATCGCCAACAAATATTTGTGAAAAATAGAACTTAACATATTTCAACTTCTTCCTATAGCACCACTGCAACATACACTAGGAAATTTATTTTATCTCCACTTCCCTAATTCTTTTCATGTTTATCTTTCATACTCCTTGCCATTTAAGTCAAAAGTGGATCTTCCTTTTTGTTTAATTGCTCAATTTTACTTTGAATCACATACATGACTCAAAGAAACAATTAGAGGTGGCATAAAGAGAACCCGAAAACCTCTTGGTTGCATTGTAGAAAAGCTTCAAAAATTTGACAAACAATCTAGAATTATTCCAATCATGTTTGGTTGGCTTCCTCTTTGTGCCACTTGCCTCTTCACCTCCTTCACTAACCTCAACATCCTTAAAGCAAGACTTGAAATAAGTGTCCTAATCCTCCAACCATTTTTTCAAATGGTTTTTCAAATTTCTCAGCAACCTCAAGCATTAGATAGGTGGAGTTCCACCTAGTCGGTACATCAAGGCATAAAAGTTTTTTTGACTCAATTTTTTCTTTCTCAAACACATTTCGTAAAAATCTCAAGCCTATTGGGAGAAGATCTCACATATCTAACAAATTCACGTATGCAAGCAATAGATGTATCAAGTTCTCTCAAACCATCACTCACAATAAGATTGAGAATATGTGCATAACGCATATGCAAGAATTCATGCTCTAAAAGTCCCCTTCCAAACTAATGTTTTCTTCTTTACGTACTTATTAGTAGTTTTATTGGAACTTGCATTGTCTACCGTCAATGTATACCAATATTCCATTCAAGTCAACATGCTCCAATTTTCTTGCTAGTTGTTTTTCCCTTATGGTCTTTAACTTGACAAAATTTTGGAATTCTTTTTTGGCGTTTCATATCATCATCAACAAAATAAGTCGTAAGACATATATAGCTCAAGTTTTGGATTGACATCCATGTATCCGTAGTAAGAAAAATCCTATGGCCTTGTAGGACTTTCCTTAATTTATCCCTTTCACTATTGAAAATTTTGACAACATCTCTAACAACAGTCCAACGAGATGGAATAGTTTTGAACTTTGGTTGCATAATGTTGCAAAACTTTTGAAAACCGATTCGTTCCTCAAACCTAAAGGGCAATTCATCAATTACAATAATCTTTGCAAGTCCATTTCTAGTAGGCTCTATACTAAAGCTCCTTGCAACAAGATCAAAACTCTCATCTCCATCTTTTTTAGGTTCCAAATTCAAAGTTTGTTGTTAGTCTCCTTATCTCTATAAGGGTATATGCTACAACTATTTATATGGTTCAACAAGTTACTAGTTCCATGATTATTTAATAAGCCAAATACTCTTTCTTACTGTACTTGCACACGGCCTTAGTAACACTAACACTATCTTCACCCTTAACTTTATCAAAATGATCCCATACTGAAGATGGCTTTCTACTAGTACTTTTTTCACGCAGCTTAGTTTTGCATGGTGCTGGATGCTTTTTAGCTTGACTAGTAGCTTTGACAGTAGCTTCATTAACTTGCTGAGCAGATTGTGAAGTATTCATGGTCTGTAAACAAAGAAATATATATAATGTTAAGATATGAAAATATAAAAATCACATCAAGAACCCTAGAAAATGTAAAAAATATGAAATAACATGTGCATATTATATATACTAATAGGAAAATCACTAATATGAGGATCTATTATGATATATTTCTCAAATACTGTACTGAAATTTGTTCAACACCCCAAAATTATTCAATGAAAAAACCTACCTAACTAAGCAACCACTGAAACTCCCAACCACCACCAAAATGAAAGACCATTCTTCAAGCCTGTTAAAACTACATATATCGTCAATATCTGTATATATGGTGACCATAATACTGGTTTTGGATATGAGATTTTGAAGCGAAAGTTGTGACATTCGGTCATCAGTATTATGCTATATACATGAAGAATGAAAATTATGGTTGTATACATCAAGAATCATAGAATCATAGAACCATCACATTAAATCGGGAAACTTGCGAGTTCGACAGTCTGTGACCGTGAAAGGGAGGCATCGGACGAGCCGTGAGATAAATGAGAGCGGAGACGCTGGAGAGGGAACTAGACAAGGTCGCCGCTCACGTTTGAGAGAGGGGAGGGGGAGAGAGAATAGGAGTTTCTGATTAGGGTTTTGGAAAAGGGCTGGAGGCTGGAGGGGGATGGATGCGGTGAGTGAGCGTGAAAGAATGAGGGGAATCAAGGGATTAGGGTTAATGAATGGGTTATGTGTTACCCAATCAAGTGGCACGACGTGGATGTACAAGCTGTGTTTGTATGTATGTTCGGTCAGTCGGGTTTCACGAGTTTTTTCCACCTTAACCCGTTTGCAACCCAAACCCGATTAAAATTTAAAATTAACACCCGCTTTCGATTCATACCAATGATAAATTCGACTACGCAGCAAATATTCGGGTCGGGTACCGGCAGGTTGGGTTGGTCATCGGATTTTTGCTCTCCCCTATTTGGAACTGTAAGAAATGCTAGGAACTGGTCTGAATCACCAAAAATTGGGCCAAAATATAGCTGAACTGGTGCAAAAAACTGAGCAGGACCATTTTGAATCGGATTGACCGGTTCACAGAACCAGGCGACTAGTGTGGACCATAGATGTGGGCCTGGATGCAACAGGTCAAACTTGGGTCATCGGACTGGGCCGATATGGTTGTGGGTCACGGATCAGCTTCCTCTCGATAAAAAACTTGCATGGGTCACGAGCAGCAAAGCTGAAGGCACGGATTCCGAGCTGTTAATCATATAGTATTAAGCTTACTGAAGGCGTTAACCCTAATGGGGCACGCGCTTAGTTTATTTATAGTTAAACGAGAATATACAATAAGATATGGTGTGTCCAATCACACCAGATAATAATCATAAAAAAGCTAACACTGCCCTCAAGTTGGAGTATATATATCTTACATGCCCAGCTTGTCACATATGTATCGAACTCGAGGACCCGGAATAGATTTAGTGAAAATATCTGCCAATTTCTCTCCAGTACAAACGGAGCCAAACATGATCACACCATTCTGAAACTCGCCGAATGAAATGGCAGTCCACCTTGATATGTTTCGTGCGCTCGTGAAGTATTGGATTTGTAGTAATATATACACTGCAGATTTATTATCACACCAAAGCTTGGTTGGGTCATGACAAGGATTAGGGTTAATGAATGGGTTATGTGTTACCCAATCAAGTGGCACGACGTGGATGTACAAGCTGTGTTTGTATGTATGTTCGGTCAGTCGGGTTTCACGAGTTTTTTCCACCTTAACCCGTTTGCAACCCAAACCCGATTAAAATTTAAAATTAACACCCGCTTTCGATTCATACCAATGATAAATTCGACTACGCAGCAAATATTCGGGTCGGGTACCGGCAGGTTGGGTTGGTCATCGGATTTTTGCTCTCCCCTATTTGGAACTGTAAGAAATGCTAGGAACTGGTCTGAATCACCAAAAATTGGGCCAAAATATAGCTGAACTGGTGCAAAAAACTGAGCAGGACCATTTTGAATCGGATTGACCGGTTCACAGAACCAGGCGACTAGTGTGGACCATAGATGTGGGCCTGGATGCAACAGGTCAAACTTGGGTCATCGGACTGGGCCGATATGGTTGTGGGTCACGGATCAGCTTCCTCTCGATAAAAAACTTGCATGGGTCACGAGCAGCAAAGCTGAAGGCACGGATTCCGAGCTGTTAATCATATAGTATTAAGCTTACTGAAGGCGTTAACCCTAATGGGGCACGCGCTTAGTTTATTTATAGTTAAACGAGAATATACAATAAGATATGGTGTGTCCAATCACACCAGATAATAATCATAAAAAAGCTAACACTGCCCTCAAGTTGGAGTATATATATCTTACATGCCCAGCTTGTCACATATGTATCGAACTCGAGGACCCGGAATAGATTTAGTGAAAATATCTGCCAATTTCTCTCCAGTACAAACGGAGCCAAACATGATCACACCATTCTGAAACTCGCCGAATGAAATGGCAGTCCACCTTGATATGTTTCGTGCGCTCGTGAAATATTAGATTTGTAGTAATATATACACTGCAGATTTATTATCACACCAAAGCTTGGTTGGGTCATGACAAGGATTACCCAACTCACTAACGGACGGAGCTATAAAATCTCAGATGTCGCCAGAGCCATGGCCCGATATTCAGCTTCTGCACTCGACTGAGAAACCACATCTTGCTTCTTATTCTTCCAAGAGATAAGATTTCCATTAATAAATATAGAGAATCCAGAAGTGGACCTCCGATCAATGGGGTATCTTGCCCAGTTTGCATCAGAATACCCTTCCATTATAGAGTAGCCATGATCACTGAAATGTAACATCTTACCAGGGTTACTGTGGAGATATCGTAAAATTCGAATCACGGCATTCCAATGTGGGACCTGAGGCGTAGTCATGAACTGACTTACCACACTCGCAGGAAAGGCGATGTCTGGTTTTGTCATTGTTGTTAGATAGTTCAATTTTCCAATCATTCTTCTATATCGGCCAGGATGAGGAAAAACATCACCCTCATCAGGAAGATGTTTGACACTTAGGTCTATAGGTGACTCAACCTCCTTTGCTCGCAGAAGCCCCGCATCAGCTACAATATCCAGCACGTATTTCCGCTAGGAAATAAAGATACCCTTCTTGCAACGTGCTATCTCAACTCCGAGAAAGTATTTCAATTTCTCCAAATCTTTAGTTTGAAACTGAGATTTTAGAAATTGCTTTAACTCAAAAATGCCTACCGTATCATCCTTTGTGATAACAATATCATCAACGTATACTATTAATAGAATACAGATAGTAGAGGAACGCCGATAGAATACAGTGTGGTCTTTTTCGGATTGTAGAAGACCAAATTGGCGCATAACCATACTAAAGCAACCAAACTATGCCCATGGAGACTGCTTCAATCCATAAAGAGAGCGATGGAGACGACATACCAACTGAAACCCCCATTGAGCAACAAAATCGGGAGGTTGCTCCATATAGACTTCCTCTTGCAAATCGTCGTGAAGAAAAGAATTCTTCACATCAAGCTGATACAAAGGCTAATGGCGAGTGGCAGCAAGAGACATAAATAGGCGAACAGATGCCATCTTAGCAACGGGAGAGAAGGTCTCAAAATAATCAATTCCATACGTCTGAGCATACCTATTTGCAACAAGACGGGTCTTCAAGCGGACAAGAGAACCATCATGATTGAGCTTGACTGTAAAGACCCATTTACAGCCAATAGCCTGCTTACCGTCCGAAAGAGAAACAAGGGACCAAGTCGAGGTGGACTCAAGAGCCTGCATCTCTTCTAACATAGCAACCCGCCAGCTAGGGTCGGCTAAGGCCTTGGTACCAGTACGAGGAACAACGGCCTGGTCCAGGGTGGCAATTCAAGCCTGTAAGGAGGCAGAAAGACCCTTGTAGGAGGTAGTATATAGAGGATGATCCTTGCAAGTCCGAAAAGATTTTCGAGTAGCAATAGGAACAGTATCGTTAGGAGGAGGAGCACTTACCATGGGAAGAGGATCCGCAGACGAGGAGATTGGCTCAGCAGAGGAGAGGTCCAAGGAAGCTGAAGGAGTGGATGGAGAAGGTGGAGAGGATCCCGCAGTAGGAGGAGCATCCACAAAAGAGGACAAGGGCAAGCAAGACACTAAAAATCAAGACTTTGTAGATCAGAACTCTCGACCCCCGACACAACCGACCCCGACGCAGAAAAGAAAGGAGTAGAATCTACAAAGACAACATCCCGGGAGACAGGGAACTTGTGTAGAGAGGGACAAAAGCAGCGGTACCTCTTCTGAGTCTTTAAATAGCTAAGAAAAATACATTTGACAGCTCGAGCGTCTAACTTTGTCTGCTGAGGATGAGTGACACGAACATAACAAAGGCACCCAAAAATTCTCAAGGGTAGAGAGAAAAGGTTCTTTCCAGGAGAAAGGACGACCATCGGAATTTGTCCACCAAGTACCTGAGAGGGGAGGCGATTGATCAAGTAACAAGCAGTTAACACGGCATGCCTCCAGAATTTCTTAGGTACGTGCATCTGAAACAAGAGAGCTCGAGCAGTTTCCATAATATGACGGGTCTTGCGCTCGGCGACACCATTTTGTTATGGGGTAGTTGGGTAAGAAGTCTGATGAATAATGCCATGTGTGGACAAAAAAGTCTTCAGCTGGGTCGAAAGATACTCGCCACCATTATCACTGCGCAAACATTTAACTTGAGCCTTGAACTGGGTTTGCACTTCCATACAAAAGAGGAGAAAATAGATGCTACTTCAGATTTATGTCGCATAAGATATAAGAAAGTCACACGAGAATAATCATCCACAAATATAATGTAATAACAAAATCCAGAAACAGACTCGACTGGACAGGGCCCCCAAACATCTGAATGAACTAAAGAAAAAGGAGCCGAAGCTCGTTTATTGACCCGAGGTAATAAAGGCGCACGTAAGTGCTTTGCTAACCGACACGACTCACACTCAATATTAGAAATAGAACGGAAATTAGGACAAAGACTATGCAAACTAGATATAGAGGGATGCTCTAAACGACAATGAGCCTGAAAACTGGGAGAAAAAACTACGGAGCAGGCCATAGCCGCCACCTCCTCCACCAAGTAGAGCCCATCAGACACTCGACCTCTACTGATAATCTTCCTCGTCGTAAGATCCTGAAAAACACAGCCATCAGGATAAAAAGTCACACAATAGTTGAGATTATTAGTAAGCTGACTGACTGATAACAAATTAAATGGATTCCTAGGAGCATGTATGACATTAGGTAGGGTTAAGGACGGCGTGAGGGTAGCAACTCCACGTCCCTTAACTGGTAAGGAAGATCCATTAGCCACAAGAACACCACGATATTTAGGAGTTATCTTATAGTTAGATAAGATACCTGCAGAACCAGCCATATGGTAGGAGCCACCTGAATCAATCACCCAAGTAAACGGAGTAGTCGCCATACAGGTAACTAGGATTACCTGCAAAGGTAGAAGCGACAAGAGCGGGAGGACTAGCAACCCGAGACTGAATATACTGCTCATATTCTGCTGAGGTCATCTCAACAAGCTGCTTCTGAGAAGAGGAGGATGAGTCTGCCCGAAAGTAATCAACAGTAGCATTGGCTACTATGGACGGTCTTCTATGTAATTTATAACACTAACTGCGAATATGTCTTTGAATCTCACAGTAGTGGCAATAACGGGTCTCACGAGCACCCCCGTCTCGCCCCCCACCAGTTCGACCTCCATCACGGCCCCTACCACGGCCACGGCCACAGCCCTGAGTTCCGTTGCCACCACGAGAAGCAACGAGGGAAGATGGGTCACTAGCATCAGGTGTAGACATCATGTTGTCGCGACGCATTGAACGACTCACTCGACGGAAAGTATCAGATAAGATAGGAATGTCTGCCCTAGCAAGAATTTGTGAACGGGCCGTGTCATATTCAGGATCCAAACTGGCCAAGAAACACACGACTAAAATCTGCATCCGCTGTTCCTGAAATTTACTGAGAGAATTGGTGAATGGAAGAAGTCGATCAAACTCGTCAACAAGCACTTTAAAGCTCATAAAGGGCTCCTGAAGGGGACGACCAGCCTGTTGCAAGCGGAAGAATCCTCGCATCACATCATACAGGCGCGATAAGTCATTTGTGGAGGAATAGATATCCTCCAGAGCTCTCCAGATTTCTTTTACCGTATAGGCATTGGCAACCAAAATTTTAACACTGCGGTCCATGGAATTCATAATCTGATTGAAGAGACGAGCATAGTCTCGTATCCAAGTACGACAAATAGGATACCTAGGATCAGGGGCATCGTCAAATAAGTGGGAATCCAATTCCATGCCTTGCAAGGATTTCAACACATTCTTCTGCCACAAGGGATAAGCAGAAGCACCGTCAAGCTTCTTATCGACAAGCCGAGTAGAAGAAGAGAACACCTCAGTTCTCATTGATCGTTCGGTTTCCGTCAGAGACTCAACAGTCCCAGAAGTCCGGGTAGCAAACCTATCGTTCTCCGATGACATTCTTGTTCAAATACTAGATAACCCACAATCAGACAACCATCACTACATTAAAAAAAATCGGACAACACAGAACTTGTTGAATGGAAAGCCATTGCACGGATGAATGAAGGGATGCAGTGAGGGAGATGGAAAAAATAGAACTGTCGAGACTCGGCGACTATTTTGGCGACTGTTCCGGTGATCGGCGACTTTTTCGGCGACTAGGCTAGGTTTTCGGTGACTGTTTGAATGGTCGGCGATTGTTTTTGGGACACGATCAGTGACTGTGGCGATTGTTTGGTGGGTTTCGGTGGGTTTCGAAAACTGTTTGGGCGGCAGCGACTGGTTTCGGCGACTGTCAGTGACTGTCGGCGACTATAGTGAACTGGTTTGGGGGTTTCGGCGCAAGAGGTGGTGGTTTTGGTGGGTTCCGGCGCCAAGTGTGGACTGGTTTGTGGGTGTCGGTGCTAGAGGTAGTGGTTTTAGTGGGTGTCGGCACCTGTCAGCGACTGTTGGGGACTGGGTTGGGGTTTTCGGTGCAGAAGGTGGTGGCTGTGGTGGGTTTCGGCGCTGGAAGATGAGACTGGCGTGGTCAGTGGCGAGAGTTAGGGTTTCGGCGACTGTTGGGGACTGATCTGGTGAATTTCGGCGCTGAAGATGGTGGTGTTGGTGGGTGGCGGCGTTGGAGGATGAGGTTTGGGTGGCCGGCGGCTAGGGTTAGGGTTCAAGGAGGAGCTGTCGGCGGTGATGGCTCTGATACCATGTTAATCAGATAGTATTAAACTTACTGAAGGCGTTAACCCTAATGGGGCACGCACTTAGTTTATTTATAACTAAACGAGGATATACAATAAGATATGGTGTGTCCAACCACACTAGATAACAATCATAATAAAGCTAACACAAGCTGCATGTTTTTGCATGTGGGCCTTTTTTTTTTTTCCCGTTGGAGAAGAGAATGTGAGATCTGTGGTGCTGGGCAGAGAACTGAGGGTGCGTTTGGTGTGCAAGAATTACTTTTAGAACCTTAAATGGCTTGTATTGGCTCGTTTGAACTCTGATTGCTTCGTATTATATATCATCAGATGGGTATCGACGAGATCTACCTTCTCGTGTCTTCAAAATTGGATTTGAAGAGTGCTATTTCTGAGCAAAATCAATATAGAGGAGCAAGAAACTCGTTTCTGTATTTTGATACCAGTGTTGGTGGGAAATAAACACTTGGAATTCACTTGTGGTGATTTCTAACTCACTCTGAAATCGAATTTGAGAGAAAACACACTTCTATTGAATCACAATACTCACTAGAATTTCACAAATCTCACTTTCCCACTCTCTTCTTTACTTTTGCATTCTTTTCATTTTCCCACACTTGGAATACATACCATAGATGCATATTTATAGGCTTTAGATGACAATTTTGCACTTAAAATTACTAGCTAATTTTGTAGGCTATTATTGCACCTCCAAGTTAGTTTCATCCATTCAACCATCCATTTATGACACCTCCGTTAGGTGGTTTCTTTATGCACCTCATTTTTAGGTTGTCATGTTTACTTTTCAACCTTTCCATGGGTGGAAGAGAAAAAACAAAGAGAGAGAGAGAGAGAGGGAGGGGGAGAGAGGAGAGGAGGAGAGCAGAAGAGGGAGCCTGGCCACCCTGGGGGGAGGAGGTAGGTGAAGGAAAAGAGGATAGACAAGGGAGGAAATGGAGAGAAGAAATCAGCGGAAAAGTTGATCACCAAAACTCTTCAAGTGGATGCCGAAATGTTGGGAAAAAGTGTTTGGGATGAAATATGAAGTGAGAAGGAGAGACCGGAGGAAGAACACAGTAGTTCCGGCGATAAAACGAGGGAGAATGGTGAGTTCGAAATGTCTCAAAATCATGAAAAAAATCTTAAAAGTTTTTGGCTTTAAGGCTTTTAGTGGAGAAAATGACGTGGCATATGTGCAATGTTTATATATGTTATCACATGTTTAATTGTATGTTTATGGACCTTGGTATCATTTGATGAATGAAAAAGCATGATTATTTTTAAATGTCACACGCTCTACACTTGAAGAGTTTCAAAAATGGTTGTTAAGGAAAAAAAATATCAAATCTGTCCAGTTTTCTACTTCAGAACAACCACTTTAAGAGTTTATTTATCTCTGGCCTCAATTACTTTGGATGTGAAAAATTTTCAGTAGATAAACATCCATCTTTTATTTCCATATAAATTGGTGCTTTTTATGGATTTCGTATGAATAAAATATGAATATGTTTCCAAGGTGTGTCAAAGCTCGACTTTTTGCAACGATTTATGAAACTGAACCTTTCTGCAATTCTCTTCCGTGTGAGGCCCACTTCATTTGAAAGCTTAATGTAGATCATTTCTGGAAAGTTTTAATGCATTTTGACCAAAAAATGTATTTTATATGATTTTTCAAAGTTGACCTCACTGTGCAGCATTTTCTGGAAAGTATTTCTTTTGGCTTTTATTGTTGTTCAAAACAGGATGCTTGTGGTTATTAATATTATTTGGTTCGTGGTTAAGAGCTCCCAAGAGTTGGTGATGCCATATGGTTTTTCAACCCTTTATTGGTTTGAAGTGGGTGTGGTTAATTACCTTCCCTTAACCATGTAGCATGTCTTAAAAACTGGGGTGTGACATTACAATATGCATTTTTTGTTGTTTTTTTTTTTATTGCAAAAACATGTCTAATTATTTAATTTTAGAATGGCCCAGTTCACAATTTTCTTTTCTGGCAAACATAGTGTGCTAACAGTATGTTTCCATTTTGAATAAATTGCAAAAAATTATCTATGTTATTGGGAATTATTCATGTCTGGGATTGAGATGTTTAATGAAAAAATTGCGGTCTATATATATATATATTCCCCTTTATATCGGCTAATATGCCCACTTCCACTCTTTGCACTTGACAAAGTTTAAATCTCCTCCTTCCATTTGGGAACGTACACCAATACCATTGGGTCTAAGGCAGCTTGGTAAATTTCCCTGTATAGTTCATAGGATATGGATATTCCTGTGTCTTCTCTAGTTAGTTGGTGTGTGGCTTGGCTGAGCAATTATGTGTCATCTAGTGCATTCTGGACAGAAGTTCTGGCAAATTCTTTGATATTTGGATTGGTAGAGCTAGAGTACTAGTGTTAATGAACTAAACTCTTTTTGGACTTTGCTGTGAAATAGGACATCCAGGTGACACTACGGGAAGAAATCAAAAGTGCATGTGAGTACCGTCCATTTGAGAAGTGTGATTACAGTTCGAGAGTATCTAACGAGATTTGTTGCAAGAAACTGGAATATGTCAACGCACAACTAGATGGGATGAAACAAACCATTGATGATTATCATAGTGCGGCTTGAAGAGACATGCTGAGTCATTAGTAAGTAAACCCTGCCGAACATTAGTCTTATTGATCATAATCCTAGAAGTCTAATTTAGTTTGTTGCGCTTTTATCTTGTCGGTTGATGTTTGAGTAGTTTATATAATCATTTTCCATGTTAATTCTACATATGATCGGAAGAATAGGAATGATACAATCAGGAAGTCTGTCAAATGTGTTCTTTCTATGTCAGGATACGACTTTCGGATATGGTATCTTATGATGGTCTTAGAACATTTTTCCTTGGTTTAAAATTTTATTTTGTCAAATGCCTCTTTTGTATGTTTGATAGTCACTCGAATCACTTCTCTTAGATATTCATGCATTATGATATGAAGTCCTAATAACTCTGTCAAATACAACCCTTCCGATCATTTATTCTGTTAAATAGTCATGCATTATGATTAGAACCCATAATACTATCAAATACAACACTTCTGATCATTTTTTCACATGTACTTGTAGTACCTATGGCAACGGGACGGGTTTGGTACGGGAGTGTGTTCCCTCACTTCCACCCCGTTTATTAGTGGCGTAGGGTCGAGAAAAAATTATCGAGAAAGTGGCGGGGCGGGGTCACGGGTAGGAATGGCAATGGGGCAGGACGGGGCCGGGCCGGGGATTAGTTCCTCCATTCTCGCCCCTTATTTGATCGGGGCGGGGACGGGAAAAAATATCGGGAAAGTAGCAGGGAATAGGGCGGGGCCGGGGATATTTTGAGTATAATTTTTAAGATTTAAAAGAGTAATATTAATAAAAATTATAAATAATATAATATATAAAAAATAATAATTAATGAATTAATATAACTAAATATACAAAATATAAGAAATAAAAAAAATAGAGATAAATATAATATTTTAATACTTTGAATTTATTATATTTAAAAAATATATATTTTATACATATATTAATATTTAAAAAATATTTATTTTATGTAATCGGGGGCGGGGCGGAGAAAACAGGGCAGGGAGAGCAAATACCGTCTTCACTCCGTTTGTTATCGGGGGCGGAAAAAACCCTACAAATCGGGGCGAAGGTGCGACGGAGGCGGATAAAATTGCCATTCCTAGTCAGGGGCATAACGAAAAATATATTTGTCACTTTAAAAGAGATTAATACTAACAATAATGACATGATAAGATATTAAAATAATAATATTCATCAATGTTAGAATTAAAAATAAAAAAAAGAAATAAAAGTAAAAAATTAAAAATAAGTATAATATTTTTGTATTTTAGTTCATTATATTGTTAGAAAATAAAATTTATATACATATTTATATTTTAAATATATTTAATTTATTTAATCAGAGGTAGGAAAAAACGGGACGGGAATTGCAAATACCGCTCCTTACCCGTTACCTAATGAGTACGGAAAAAATCTGTACAAAACAAAACGGGAGAAGCAGGGCGAATAAAATTGCCTTCCCTAATGCAGTCGCATTCAACAATATAGGATCAATTTTAAAACTATTGGATCCAACAATTTTTATACTCAATTCACCTCTTTTGTCTTTTTCGTTTATTTGTGTTTGTTATTAAATATTGCCATAATATAACCGTAAGATAGTTTATTGTGAAAAGAAGAGATGACTATTCAGGATTTGTTGCTCGATTAAAAGATTTAATAATAAAATAGACTTGACAAGTTCAAAACTCTTTTTCTTATTTTTCGTGTGAAAAATATCAGAATGCATCATTTAAGAATGTTTAAAATGAAAATAAATCTTTTAATAAATCATCTATTGCTATTTTGGCCAAATAAGCAAAATTTAACATAATATAAGTTGGATAAGTTGAACTCGCTAGTTCTATAACATTTTTCTTGTTATTTACAATTTACAATTTTGTAATTTATCTCATTAATTTTATATTATATTATATTATATTTTCTCTCTTGCCCGTCATTCCCTTTCTCAATTCGGTGCATTAATGAATTTGGTGAACAAACCATTGAACGAAGCAGAGAATGCAGATTTTCAATTTAAACTTAACTCTGTTGGTAGAGGTTTAAATGCCTATGTCTCGTTATCCCTTTGGCTCCGTGTATTTTATGGGAAATGTGAAGTGAAGTGAAGTGAAGAAAAAGAAAAAGAAAAATAAAGATAAATATAAAAGAATTAGTTTCTGTTTTTTGCTTAGTTTGTAAGAAAGTTGATAAAAAATTTAGTTTTTAATTTTCTCGCGGTGCATAATTTTATACGCTTTACTTGATTTGGTTTATAGAAAATGTTTTCTGTTAGAAAAGTATTTTCTGATACTCATATTTTTATGCATCAATTGAAAACACGTATAGGAAAATAAATCAGTTATTTTCTTTTTTTTTGCTTTTTCTGTTAAATGAACGAAGCATGCGAACTTGATTTGTATAATAATAAAAATGATAAGAAAATAAATGTTCCTAGAAGTGAGCACCCAGCTGGTTCAGTAAAATGAGCTCCCGCTTTGATGAAACACCGCAATCTCTGCTTCCAAGTGTGTGTTTCTCTCTCATATGCTCAGAAACTACTTTTGCTATCTGTAGTAAGGAAAAATAAGTGCACCTTTTAGTTTGGGCAATTATTATCTCACCTTCTATGTTTTTTCATATTGATTTTATGCCTTACAACGATTTGAGTGTGAGGCAATTTTCCGTTCGTGAGTTCCGCTTGCTGCACTAAAGCTCCGTTCACTTGTTAAGAATTTTATACAGGAAAGTTATTCTCAGAAAAAGAGAAGTAAAGTAAAGTAAAGAAGAAAGAAACTTATTTTCTAGTGTGTTTATTTGACAACAGAATTTTACAAAAAAATTAATTTTTTATTGTTCACTTGTGAAGAAAAGGGAAGATATAGAATAGAAAAAATCAAAATAATTAAACTATAAATTGTACAATAAATGCTTGATGAATAAATAAATACACACAATAAATTAATATAATAAAGTAAAGGATCAATAATAAACATTGTTTGATTTATGTAAACATAATAAAAATTAAAAATTAATATAAGTGAATAAAATATTTGATGGAGGAAAAAATATAAGTAGTAGTTTTTGGTGAGAAGTTAAGATTCTTATCATGGAAAATTCATGTTTTTTGTGAAATGCATTTTGAAGGAAAGTATTTCTTGAAGGAAATAAAAAATAGTGAGTTCTACTATTTTTTTGATAACTGAACACTTAAAAAATGTATGAGAAAATAATTTTCTTGTACTTTATTTTCCTTTCCTAGTAAATGAACGGAGCCTAGAAAAAAATTATGTATTATTCTCATTTCTATCGTTTTTTTTGTTTCTTTACTTAGGTTGTAGTATTCTTTTCATTACTTTCTTTAATTTATTGTTAAACCATTTTGTCACTTGAGAATGGGATTTTTTATTTTTTTTATTTTTTTATTTTATAGCATTGCAAATGGACAGTATTTTATTTTGAGATAATTATGGTAGGATCCTATTCTAAGGATTTATTTAGGAATAAGTTTGATTCATTTTTTGATTATTTTATTAAGTCAAAATTTTAAAAATTATAAACAACTATAGTTTTATGTTTTT
>JAOTRH010355773.1:0-36348 GCA_034768845.1 Heliamphora exappendiculata | reverse complement strand
TATGTTGTCTTCTCTCTCTCTCTCTATATATATATATATATATATATATATATATATATATGAGTCATTGATAATTTTCTCTTATTATTTCTTCTCTTTGAGTCATTGATAATTTTCTCTTATTATTTTTTCCTCACATATGAGGAATTATCTTGCTTCATTTGCACACGAAGTACATGAAAATTGATTATTTGATAACTTATCATATGAGTTGTTTTGTTGGTTAATCAAATTCAATATATCATCACTCTTGGCGAATCTCCAAATAATATTGGCTTTCAACTTGAGAGCTTATTTTCATACAAAAAGAAATGAAAATATTGGTTTAAGTTTTTTTCATCAGTTGTCCATTGGATTGTAAGGAAATGGGTCCAACAATGTAGATCAGGCTTTCCAACACTCTCATGTTCGTGCAATCTCATCTTGCACATGAAGATGAAAACATGCATGCATGTAGATACGATTAGGGAGAGTGTTGCACATGAAGATCGTCTTGCACATGAAGATAACATACATGGAAATGGGTCTAACAATGTAGATTAGGCTATCCAACACTCTACCTTTCGTGTAATCTCGTCTTGCACATGAAGATAAAAACATGCATGCATGCAGATACGATTAGGGAACAAAAAAATAGAGAGACTTGAATTTATGACACCTCTCAACTTGAGCTCTGACATTATGTTACTTCGACTATTATCCCAGTAGCTTAAGCTATTAGGAAATGAGTCTAACAATGTATATCGCTCACTATTCACCATCGGCAAAATTGACTAAAAAAGAAATAATGGAGTGATTATGTGAAAAGTTTTAAGAACAAGAGCTAATGGTTGGACTTATCCAAAATAGACCGAATAGTTGATCTGAAAGTCTCTTGTGTTTGATAGTGGGAGAGAAGGTACTCTCTACACTATAGAAATACGTAAAGATGCAATATTAATGTCAAAAGTGTATATTTATTTGATTAAGCGTATTTAAGAAATGCACTTTTTATAAAAGGAAGTTTTTAAACATTATAATCTTTAAAAAGACACACTATAAGCCTATAAATAGGCTATAATATTGGCAGGTACTTTAAATGGTGAAATATGAATTGAATCTTGCCACCATTTTTCTTTACTCTCGAGCATAAAGTACACGAACAACATGTACCACATGTTGTATAGCTTGATATACATTGTTGGAGTCATTTCCTAATTTAGGAAATGAATCCAACAACGTATATGAAACCATTAAACACTTCTCCTCACATGCGATCGTGTCTCGCATGTGGAGGAGCGAACAAGCAGAACTAAAATAATTGTACTAGCACAGAATATAGTGCATAATAACAAATATGACAGGGCAACAAACATATATTACAAGACTTGAACCCATGATTTCTTGAAACTAAAACTCTATTACCACGTTAAGTCACAAATTGTCACAAAAGCTGAATCTATTAGAAAATGGTTCCAACAATATATATCAAGCCATTCAACATTCAGAATCGTTGCCTCGCTCGTAAAGGAGTAGAAACTAAAGGAGGAGAAGAAATACCTGAACTCGAATCTATAAAGTCTTCTGGCAAAGAATGTTGAGAGTGAGGGTGACGAAAGTACATCTGTAACGAGGGGGGAGGCCTGAATACTAGTGGAGATGAGGGTTCCACCACTAAGATAGAATAAGAAATGAGAATCGAATGAGCATTTTGTGAGGGATCCACCACTAAAGGATTTGGAACAGATTTCTTCAAAGAAGGTGTGAGTGTTATAGACAGGAACATCTTTACAAAAAGTGACATAAAGAGAGTGAAATATGTGATGAGACATTGGATCATAACAGCGCTATCCTTTGAACATAGTAGAGTAACTCAAAAAGATACACCGAACATAGTTGTTATCCAATTTAGTACGAGTGGGGAAACAATTCTGAATTTTGGATAGTTTGATATACTTTGTTGGGGCCATTTCCTAATAGTTTAAGTTTTTGGGACATTGGTGATTTAACATGGTATCAGAGCTGTTGTTCCAGGAAATCCGAAGTTTATGTTTCGTAATATGTGTTTGTTTCCTTGTTATGTTTCTTATTGTGTACTATGTTCTGTGTGTATTGGTATATATATTTAGTTCAGTTTGTTCGTCTCTCCACGTGCGAGACAGAATCACAAGTGAGGGAGAGTGCTAAATAACTTAATATACATTATTGGGGCCATTTCCTAATAGCTTAATCTATTGGGACAATTGGTAACTTAACACCACAGTTGGTAGTTTCTTAGACTTGAGGTCTTTGTCATTACATGGGTGGTAGCTCGCAGTCTTGACACCTCTTACATGATTCGCCGTGGTGCTCCCATCTTTTTCTTAGCTTAGCTTGTTTAATTCTGCCTTGTGATTGGTTCTATCTATCTTGGGGTAAACTAGAGAGCTTCCTTCAATTAGGAAATGCAGTGTTCTATTTTTTGCAACAATTAAAGCTCACACACTCCTTTTGCAAGATCTTACAGTCTTTCTATTTGCCGCAAAAATTGTAGTGTAATATACAATTAGACAACATCATTAATACACTTCATTAATTTTGGAGGCCATGTGCTCCAGTTCAATTTGCACAACAATCTAATAAGATTGGAAGGAGAATTATATCATTAGGTGGCATTGTGGCGTACTATGAAGTTCCTGTCGAAAATGCTTTCTTTTGTTTACACTATATATGCACTTCGTTGCCTTGTTACAGCATACCGACATCCTTTGTTGTTATGCCACACCAAAATCCTTTGTTGATGCTAAGATTAGGACATGAGAAGTCTGAATTGTATTGGTCATTAGCGTCAAGTTACTGGGAGTGCATATTGTTTCGATACAAGGAACGAAAATGGAAACGATGTTTCCCCCATTTTTTAAATGTGATACATTTATGGTAGACTTATATAGGTAACACTACTAGAATTTAAGATATTTTTAAATGCATATACAATTTTATTGTTGAGATTATACATCTCATAAATCTTGGTTTATTTTTCTTCAAATTGATAACGTAAAAACACATTTTAGGAGTATTATGGCCCACTCAAAAACTCAGAAGCTCTAAATTTTAGTGCATTTATATTTAAATTTTAAGTGCATGGACATTTTTTTTTCTTTTAATAATAGGAAAATGTACCCCATATCTTGGAGAGTGTGTTCCAAAACATAAATGGCTAAGATGTTAGTGATTGTTGGTACTTGGCAACACTGGCTCAAACCATGACTGGTGGACTTTGATTAGTGGGGAAGATGAATTTATCACATGCAAGCTCGTCAATATAACCCCTAGCTTTGTAATACTCGCCAAAATTTATCCATAAATTTATGCTAATTTTTATTTTTCCTTGTCATTAATGTCAAGTTTTCGGTTTCATATAAATAGTTGAAAAGTCCAGCCTACACAACTTTTTAAAATCTAAGTGTTAAGGAAAGGAGAAACTGAGTCTTATAAACCACAAAAATGGATCTCTTAATGGGTGATATGGGACAATCCAAGACATTTCCCGGACCACAGCAGCCAGATAATAGGCACGCGGGGAGGAGAGCAACTCAGTTCTGATACCAAGTTGAGTCACCAATTATCCTAAAAACTTAAACTGCTAGGAAATGAGTCTATCAATGTATATTGAGCTATCCAACATAGATATACCACATTTTTCTTGTATGGAGTGTATTTTCATCTAATATAGAATGTTATGGAATTCTCAAATGATATTGTGCTATTTGTATCATTATAGGTATTTGTATTTTGTGTCATTTTCAATCACATTATTAATGCTCATCCACATTAATTTAGCAAAATTGAATTTGTAAACCGCCAGAGGGAGAAAAGGTTCTGAAGATATCGGTAGAGAAAATAGAATTGTCAAAAGGTTCCAGAGTAGTCACTACACATGCTTACCACATTCAAATCGAAGAACTTGCACCCATCCATAAGGGATGTATTCTTTTGTGGAATGTGGAGTGGTTCCTGCTTTGACATCTTATCCATGGAAAGCTGCTAAACTAATAGTTATGATTAAATATTCCCTACCCATCCCTATACCAAATCAAACCTAGCTCAGCATGTGACATTCCATTCCCGAGTATAGCCCACTTAATCTTGTCATCTTTCTATCCGAGGAGGGTAGGGCATGTCCGGTCTTCCAATTGACACCTTGATGTGGTCCTTATTTGCCTCCTTGCCCTTCTTTGCTTCTATTTCTCTATATGTTGCATGGGATTTGATTCCACATATTTATCACCGCATTATTTGGAGTCTAGTAATCACTCTTAAAATTATATCTATATTCACCTTTACCATATATGTTCTACTCTATACTTGTTTCTACTCTATACTTGTTAAGTGCATGCACATACCAGACCTTGCTTGACTAAGTTTCTTTTTGTTAATTTCCACACCTGCTCATGACACAAGATTTATTTATTTATTGTTTTCTTTGGAGGGGGTGTTTTGATGTTGAAGTTTATTATAAGATCAAATTATGTCGCCACAGTATCTGATACAGAATGTTCAACATCTGATATGTCTCATGTTTACGTGTAATTATTCGATGCTTCCAGAGTATCACGTGGCAAGTCCACGTGGTACTCCTATCCAATATGGTAGTGACAAATTTTACAGTAGGGACATGATGACTTACTTTTGTTGGGTGGTTAGAAGACAAATGATGGCCCACATTGTGTAGGTTGCGATCATTTATTTTTCGGAAGTATTATGTGGCATCGCCTACATAGTATTCCGGGAGTACCTAATAATTATTCCATGTTGACAAACATTTTGAGAAGTATGGTAAATTGGTAACGTATGTTAGGAAAATATGAAGTATGAGTGCAATTGGTACATTTATGGCCAAATTTATCTTTTATTTCTCTTGGTATTTTACATCACAGATCCATTCTAGCAATTTGAATCCACATTGTAACCAAGCCTAACTTTTTTCATTTCTTACAAGAACGGGCTTACTGCGTTGTGCTGCTGGTTTGACTTTCTTTAATTGTTTATCCACTGTAGATTTTATCAGGAAGTGGGACATTGCTAGAATTCATTTTTTGAACAAAATTTTGGCATGAAGTGTGGTAGTTTTGAGAGAGCATTTATCAGGAAGTGGGACATTGCTAGAATTCACTTTTTGAACAAAATTTATCAGGAAGTGGGACATTGTTAGAATTCATTTTTTGAACAAAATTTAGGCATGAAGTGTGGTAGTTTTGAGAGAGCATTGGATTGCTTTTTTTCTTTTTCTTTTTTTTTTTGAACCTTGATTCTACTGAGTATTGGTTTCCTTTATTTCCTTTTCTATTTGCTTACTTCCTTTTCTCTCCTGGTGAATGGGGAAAGATTTATAGGGAACTTTATATGCATATGCACGTGTGGCATACGGGACGTATGAGTGAGTTAGGTTTCTATTTCTTGATTGACTTCAAACTCTTTCCATTGTCTTTACAGTTTTCCTAATTGTTTCTAGTACTCTTTCATTTCTATCAAAAATGCCTTTTTAATATATCTTTCAATCCCATTTTTGGTATGTTTACATACCAGGACCCACACACAGCACATAGTCATTGTCTCACGCATATGCACAAACTTGCATGTATCCACTACTTCTGGAACAGTTTCTTAATTGGTTTGAGGATCACAACTTAATTTATGTACACACATTAATAGAGACCACAATAGGCATTTTTCTTCTTTACTTGCCATATTTGTTTTCCTTAGATTGTAATGTTGGTGTGTTAAGGAAGAAAACTAAGGAAACTGTTGTACGTGCAAATGTAGTTTTTACTTCAAGATCATTTCTGCCTTTATATGTCTCGTATTAACTTTGTCATAGAAGGTAGGCTCAGAGTCTGCACCAATGCTTAAGTGAGCTGGGCCAGTATCGTGTTCAAAGCGTGTCTGTTTGTTGAATCCGATGCACCCAAATAGTTTCCATTAGTTCTAATTGTACAGTTCGTGCATACAAAACTGTGTTTCTGGGGCACAGAGCCAGGTAACAGAGGTCTGCACAGTTTTGCTGGCTATGTTTTGGAATGACTACATAACTGCTATCAACTGTCAATTTATAACCAGTCACTTTGCTCTAAACTTTTATCTGTTCATCATCGCGTTCTTCTTTTCAGAATCTATTCCGAGGACTTAATTTTGCTTGAAATTGATTGATTTTCTGAAAATTTGTAAATGATGATGTATGGTATAAATATTAATGTCAGGATTCTCTACGTTATTAATGGTTCTTTCCATTCTGCATATCTATGATATCGGTAATTATGTATTTTAAAGCCATGCAAGGTATTCCCTATAATTATTTAGTACAAATATTCTCCCTTTCAAATCCATTTAATTAGTAAATGAAGCTTCTTGTTCCTTTATAGGTATTGATCTTATTCATTTATGATGTTCCAGGAATCTAAAATTGGACCATCTGAAGAAGGTTCGGTTCCCCTCCAGTGCCCTGGACCTGAACCACAATCCCCAGCAAGCTCAAAGGAGGCCGATCATCTGAGCCCGGTTTCTGTTCTGGAAGTCCCATTTATGGAAGACATATCATCTGGTTCTGAATACTTTGAGAGAGTCAGTGCTGACCTTTATGGTAATGAAACAGAATTTTATTGACTTGCTCTTCACAGTGTGTTGGAACTCTTGCAATTTCGGTCATTGCATCAATTTCTTTTTTTTGTAGAATGTGTTGGCTTAGGTCTATGCACAAAAGAAAGGACTAGCAGGGTAAAAAGTGATACCAAAATTATTCATTCTTAGTATTGGGACATCATATAGTTGCAAGAGATTCTCTAGATGCAATGCATTAGCATTTAGCATTTCTCCAATACATTGAATGAATTTATTCCCTTCTCACATGCAATGAGTAACATGAGCAACCTAAAATGGAGCCAAGGTCAGTACAATTCAACCAAGCATTTTATACCATTTATCTGGGGTTGGGTTACATGAATACTTTTCACAAGCTCAGTCTAAATTCTTGATCCCACCTTCTGTTTTCCTTCTGATTTGATTGAGTTTGTTTGGTTTTTGCCAATCTTAGTTATCCCCTCAATCAGGTCACAAAACCCCCAGTTTATTTATTAAGTAATGTTCTCATTCATTGTTCTCTACCTATACAGCTACACCATTAATGCTCTTCTCTAGTACTAGATCAGTTTTACTTTCAATTCACCTGTTTCTCTGCTTTAATTTCTCTTTATCTTCTTTGTTGCTGCTAGATCTTCGAATGCAGCTTAAGCTTCTCAAGATGGAGTCTGGACCATGTGATGACGGGGGGATGATTATGTCAAGTGACAAAGACGTCGGCCAAGGATTTGTCACAGTCTCTGAAGAAAAGGGAATGTTTACAGACGAGAGCTGGGAATCTTCTTATCTTGTTGATGTGCTAATTTACTCTGGATTTGAAGATGCAGACCCTGATACGTTCGTACCAACATGGCACTCTCCGGACTGCCCTCTCGATCCCTCGGTATTTGAGAACCTCGAGAAGCAGTATCGCAATGAGACAACGTGGCTGAGGTCCGAAAGGAAACTTCTGTTTGACCGTATAAATTCTGGGATCTGTGATATGTTCGAGTGGTTCGAGGAACCGTATCCATGGGTGAAGCCAGTGGCAAGGAAGGTTGGCCCCAAGTGGCAGAAACACGGGATCAAGCACAAGCTTCACAAGTTGCTGGTAAATGAAGAGAAGAAAGCAAACGAGGACGTGACTGGGAGGGTGCTGGACAGGGAGATGCAGTGGCTAGATTTTGGGGATGACATTGACGCAATAGGTTGGGAACTTGAGAAATTGTTGATAGATGACCTAATAGCTGAGGTTGCAAATATGTTTGAGTATGGATTAGAACTGCATTTTAGGCAGCTACATGCAAATGGAAATGATGGAATGGTAGGTTCCGAAGAGGATGAATAAAAGATCATTACCCCCAAGGAAGAACTCCTCCCTGATCATCATATATTGGCATTTCTTTTACCCAGTTGTAGCTTAGCAAATCTTAGTTTAATCTTGACAAGTGAAATCCAGATTCCATGGTGAACTTTTCACCAGAAAAACTGTGGACTAAATCGGCGGTTCTGGACCCGCTTTGGTTTTTGTTTCTTTCAATAACCATAAAATGCTCACCCGAACAGGTATGAGTTTGCATTTCTGGTTCATTTATAGTTTTAAGTTCAGGTCTCTCTTTCTTTCTTTGGTTTTTTTGTTTGTTTTGAATCTTTGTAGGTGAATTTAATTTTGAGTGAACATTCCAAGGCCCAACTGGTGGTTAGTGTATGACTTGACTAGTGAGAGGCCCGCGATATAATGCTAGAACATTGTTGGTGGTGGTGGTGTTTGGCGTTATTAAAATAATTTGTTATAAATTTTAGTTATAAAAAAATTATATTTTAATATGTTATAGATTTTAGCTTAAAAAAAATTATAATTATAATTTGTAACAGAAATTATGAATATTTGAAAAGAATAGTAATTTGTAGATAAAATTAGTTATGTATAGAAAAAAAATAATTATAGTTTGTAGCAAAATTTTTGAGTATTTGAAAAAAATATATAAATTATTATTAAAATTAGTAGCAAAAAGTTATAAGCTATAATTTTTAACAGTGGCAAACACCACCGGTAAAGAAAGAAATAAGTATTTAAAAAGTTGATATATTAACTTATTTTAATTTTAATTTTTATCAATATTTTTTTTATCAAAGGTAAAGCAAAAAAAATGGGGGGTAAAATATATACCAAGTTGCTACAAATGTTATTGGAACAATAATCTTAGAAAAATAACGTTAGGATGATTATGTTAATTTATCATATTCTATTTATTACGTTATTTGTCATAAGTATATTACCCAACAACTTAGGTGGTGAAACTCAATAAAGTTAGTGAGAGGTGAAGAGAGAGTAAATAGTGTTAGTTAATTAATGTTATATATGTAACCTTATACATATAGGGTGCGCTTTATTAAAAAATATTTTTATGAAATAATTAGTATATTTAGATTATTAGTATTTAGAGTATTATAAATTGAATTATTAGTATAGTATTTTTGTGCTAAATAGTGTTTGATTAAGAGTAGAATAATTTTAAAGATAAAATAATATATTGTTTGGTTTGATATAATTTTAGTAATATTAAATTTAAAAATGTACAAAAATACCCTTTACAAATTTAATAAAATTTCTTACAAAGCACAAGTTGCAATTACATAATAATTTTTAAAAATTTACAAATGTTAATCGAAATATAATATTCAAAATATTTAAACGTTCGAAATACGAAATATAATATTGGACAATGATTCTCCAAATGTTAATCAAATTACTTGTACAGGACAAATTATAATATGCTGCGCCAACTTTAAAATCAAACATTAACAGTACATGCAAACCCTCCTTTTTTGAAGAAAGAAACTAATTGGAGAAAATTGAAAATTGAAAAAGTAATTTTAAGATCCCTTTTAAATATGCATAAAATTAATTGTTTAGGGAAAATTAATAAAAATGCACCTAGTCCCTCATCCCACCCATCCTGGGATTTAGAATCCCACCCTTCCCATGGGTTAAAAATAATTTCCCATATGAGGTACAAATTCAGTTAGGAGGGACTTAGTTCCTCACCCTAAATGACAAGCTAAACCCATTTATATATGGAACTATAATCAATTAGTCCAATCCTAAGGCAATAGACCTTCAAACAAACATGGGCATAAGGCTTCATACCTGCATAGTGGATTGTTGTATCAATTCATCAAGTAAAGTAACGAATTTAATTGAATGGTTATTTTCATAAGATAATTAGTATATTTAAATTATTAGTGCTTGGACTATTAGTGTTTGAATTATTAGAATAGTATTTTTTTGTACCGAATAATATTTTATTGAAAGTAAGATAACTTAAATATAAACAATATATTATTTGATTTGACATGATTTTAGTAAAAATAAATTTTTTAATATAAAAAAATAATCAAAATAATTCTGGGCTAACTAATCCACAACTTCCATGAATTTAGGATAGTCCCTCGTACCGAATATTAAGTTATCCACTACTCCTATGGATTTAGAATAATCCCCTGAGATATTAAGTTAGTTGGGGGTTCTTAATCCCAAATAATTACCAAACAATGCTATATATGAAATTATTAGTGAAATAGTTCAATTCAATGTTCCAAACCGGCAAACAAACATTGATTTCACTAGTACTAGAAATATGGCTTTTAATGGTTATATGTCATTAGGTGCTATATTTATCACACTTAATATATTATTCGAGTTTAAGTTTGGCTTTAAATATAGGTGTAATTTTTGGCTCATGGCTCGGGTCTGGCTCGAATAATATTTAGTCCTGGCTTGTTTTTGGTCCGAGTCTGCCCAATCCTGAAAGATTGTTGACTGGGCCTGGTCGTCCTCCTTGGAGCCTGTGGACCAGCCTGTGCCTGACTCGTAAACCCGACTCCGAGGCCCAACTCAAAATTTAATACCTAAGTCCAAAGGTAGCTAGGTTCGAAGATTGGCCCGAGGTTCAACCTTATTAATTTTTTATATTTTATTTTATATAAATAAAATAAATGTATAAAAATTTAATAATAGTAAAAAAATAATAATTATTAGAAATTTATATTTATAAACTAAAATAATATAATAAAGACCATTGTTTATTAAATTATAAGTTAGTTTATAAAATAAATTTATAATAAACAATTGTTTATTAAATTGTAAATAACATTAGATTTTAAATTATAAGTAATATAATAACTTAATAACTTATCATAACTAATAAGTTAAAAGTTATTATAAGTTATAAGATATTAATGTTATAAGTTATAAAATATAAATACAATCCTAAAAATAAAATAAAAATTCGAAAAAACCCAAAAAGACTGCGCGAAATTCACCAATTGGCTCGATTCTGAGTTCAAGCCCATATACCCTCAGAGTTGAGCCTGTGCCTACTTTTTCCAAAAAAGCCTGGCTTAAAATTTCGTGAGAGTTTTTTTGGCTCGGGCGGGCTAAGGTGATGAGAGACTAGGCTGAGCCAAAATTACACTCATAGCTTTAAATAAGGCTGCAACTTGGTAAGAAAGTAAAATGAATAGATGTTTACTTAAAAATTCTATGGTTGATGGCTATATAGTCTATCATGGTAATTTACAATACTCTTCACTACTACTATTATTGTTACAACTATTACTATTGTCACCATCTCTATCACTACCGCCACTATTACCACTATTATCATTACTATTATCATTATTATCACTGCTGCCACCACTACCGCCGCCACCACCCCCATCTCCCACCACCACCACCTCCCCTATTACTACTATTATTACCGTTGCCATTACACTTCTCCGCCACCACCACTGTCTTGTCACCACAACTTATATTAAAAGCATTACAACTAATCGCACCATAATTTTAAAAGCATAGCCAAATACAGAAAAATATGTCAACACAAACGGAGGGTCAAACACAAGTTGTTGATATAAAAAAGAGTGGTAGGATTGATTTTGAAAATACTAGAAGTTAAAGCTCTATTTGTTTTGACGTAAAATATTTTTAATAATTTTTTTGTAAAATAATTTTATAAAATTTGTTTTTAGTTTTATTTTTCAGTATTTGGTAGGTAATATTTTTTTTCAAGAAATAATAAGCTTTTTAATATAAATACCTTCTTTTGATACAATCCATTGTGACCACCATCTCCACAACTGCAGCCACAACAATTTACTATCACCTTGCCACCACAAACCTGCTCCGCCACCACCACCACCACCGCCACCACTATCGCCACCATACTACCACTACTACTACTATTAACATTGTCATCGTTGCTACTACTATTATTGCCGTCGATGCCACTGCCATCATTTCTCACCATAATTGTAGCTACAATAGTTACCATTGCTGTGCCTGGCACTATATACTACCTTCATGACCACCACCACTGTCATTTTCACCATGACCGCCAATACGATCACACTATCGTAGCTGCCTCCTCTACTATCTCCAGCACAATCATCACCCTGCTATTGCCACTTCTATTGCCGCAGTCATTACCACCGTATCATTTATATTATAGTTTCACCGATTACATTAGTCATACAAAAAATTATATTTATTAAATAACGTTAATCATATGATATGATCACATTTCTTTTTAAAAAATGAATAACTAGATTATTTTTTAGAATAAGAAGTTAAATAGATGTGATCAGATCACATCATGTGGTTAGCTATGCTCAATACCTTTGATTTTTTGAGCGAATAGTATACTTGGTGAGATTTACATTATAAACAACTTAAATTATAAAATTATATAAAAAAATTAAGACCATTTCAGAGCGCAACAGACCAGCAGGGACCCGTTCCGCTCCCAATTCTCTATGGTTCCAACTTCCTAGACATAGGAACAAGCCTCTTCCAAAGCATCTCACTGAGCGGCAGCGGCGGTGACGGCAGCAGCGATAAAATGCCAAATACTCGACCAGACGGCCCAGATGGAGGTATAGGCACTCCCTTGGGCAGCATCCCAAAATGGGCCATTGTGTGAGGCGACTGCTCCGCCTTTCCCGGTAGAGGTGGGCTATCGAATAAACCGCGAAATGGCCCAGATGGAGGTACAAGCCAGCCCTTTAGGCAACATCACCAAAATGAATCCAGTTCTTGTAACCTGGCAGAACCTTTCTTCCGCTCAATTGGGCCCACCGCGGCAGCAGTCATTGCGGCGGCAAAGCCCAAAGTATGAGCACAAGGGACCTTGCCACCGCCTTGAGGCTGATTTTCTTCATTCTCATCCCTGTAGCATTCATCTTGAATTCAATGGTGAAGGAATGAGCTTGAGCTCCACTGCCCCTTATAAATTTGTAGCTTCACGTGGTCATCCCGGGCACGACCACTTAGTACTATAAATTTTTTTGATAGTCATGTGATTATGCGAGTACCTTATATTTAGTAGTAAATTTTACGTGATCGTGTGAATTTCAAAGAACTTGTAGCACCATGTGACCATGTCCTATAGGGCATGAAATAATTGATCTCTCGTAATGTATAAGCAAAAATTGAAAGAATTGTTAATTTTGTTAATTGTTGGGGTTTTATTTGGTACGTAATAATTTCAGATGTAATTGAAATAAAAAAGGGAAAAAATAAGTTCAAATGGAAACTTAATTCGGTTCGCAAGGTTAATTAGATTCATATTGAATTTGTTTGCCATTTCCCCACAATGTTAATTTGTCAAATTATTTAAAAAAAAATTAAAGTATAATGGAAACTTAGTTCGGGTGGTCATTTTCTTAATTAGACTCACGTTAATTTGTTTTCCCATTTTGCCCACAAGTTTAATGTCTCAGGTTAATTTTCCTAGATTGGCTAGTCAAGAATTCATCAAACATTTTCTCAAAAAAAAAAAAAAAAAAAAGAATCCATCAAACATGTAGTATATATGTAAAGTAGAAATCTAATTAAAATGACACACTTAGTTAGAAGAAGAGGAAAAAAATGTTCTAATTAGCAAGAAGTGGAATGAAGAAAAATAACAAGGCAGGCGTTGATTGTCAAGGAAAAGAAAAGAAGACGAAGATGAGTGGGAATTGATCTGTTATTTTTTATTTTAAAATAAATAAATTATTGGCAATATGAATTTATTTGGCTAGGAGAGGTAGAATTCAATTGACTATATAAATTTAATTGGTAGAATTCATTAGCAATTCAATTCTTTATAACCTCAAATTGAATTATGAAATCAATAGGTTAAAATTGATTTATGAATTCAATTGACTAATTGATTTCTTGGTTTGTATAACCATTCATTTGGTATGTATAACCCCCACGAGAGAATAACTTTATATATAGATTTTATCTATTTTTCTAAGAGCAAAGAACAGAGAGGAGAAGAAAGAAAATTGAAAATGTGAGATTGAAATAGCAAAAAAGAGAGACAAGTTCTGAGATTTCAAAACTGTGAGAGTGAGAGAGAAAAACGTATGGGATATGTTCAAGAAGTCAATCCATAAAAGTGTTCTAACGTTCGGGTCAACCGTCTTATCATGGGAGAGTGATGCCGGTTGAGAAATCTACAACACCATTTCTAGGCGGTGAATCATTCTTAAGAAAATGTGTTTGCAGGACTCACTTTGAAAATTCTGTTCATGTTATTTTTATAATTTTATTTTCTATAAATTCTGTTTATTATAATATTTAAAAATTAATAAAGATGTATTTTCTAATTCACCAAGCATGTATCTTGTGTTGGAGATTTGAAACGTTTTGTTTTTAAGAATATTTAATCCAATTTTGGACTCTTACCGGTCAATTAGGTGTAAAAAAGGACTAAATTCAATAAAAAAATAACAAAACTAAAATTCTTAGAACAACTAGAAATAATACTAAAACTCAAATCAGTCAATCTTAGAAAGATTGTCACCCTCGGTGATTCAATCCTCCAATACTATCTTCTTTTAATTTTCATCTTCCTCCTTAATGCACGCATTGCACCTTTTCATATTATTTGCAATCTTTTCATTTTCTCTTTATCATTCTTGTATTTTTTATTTGCATTTATTAATCTACTTTTATTGTATATTATTTTTGTAATAAAAGACAAAATATATATCTCTTTATCATTAATATCTTTTCTTTTCTTTATTCATTTTGGTGGTATGTTTTATCAAATTATTCATGTTTGTTCTCCAAATTTATAACTAAAAAAATCAAAATGTTCGAGCCCAAGCATGACATGACTAAAAAAAAAACTAGTTATTTAGAATTTTGATTAAGAAAAATGTACTAGTTTTTTATAATTCTATCCAATAATACTATTTTTTTTTACCTCAGCTGTGTTTACTCAACTGTTTCACTAAGTCCCATTTTGATTAAAAAAATGCGTTAGTTTTTTGTAATTCTATCCAATAATACTATTTTTCTTTTACTTCAACCATATCTATTCAACTGTGTCACTGAGTTCTCTTTTTATTAAGAATAATGCGTCCATCTTTTTTAATTTTTGTGCAATTGCATATGTATGTAACGGATTGATAATAAAAAAAATAAACAAATCTCAATCTTTGCCGTATCTATTTAACTACGTCACAAAGTATTTTTTTTTATCATAGAACTACATACTAGCGACAGACGGTAGTAAGGTAAAATTTCAACAGATTAATTACCTTGAAGACAAATATTATATATTTTTTACTCAGTTTGCGTCTACTCAACTGTGTTACCAAACCCTCTTTTGATTAAAAAAAATACATTCATTTTTTTGTAATTCTTGAACAATTGCGTTTAAAGCAACACACGAGTATATAAATAACTTAGTAGTACAAAAATAGATGAAGAATCAATTTTTTTTCTCAAAACTAGAATCATAGCTATGCTTTGCCGAAAAATAGTAAAAAAAAATACTATTTTTAACATACCTCAGTCCATATCTACTCAACTATATCACTGAGTCCCTTTTGATTAAAAAAATCAACGGTCTTTTGTAATTTCTGTGGCATCTTTTGGTTAAAAAAAAATATTATTTTTCTTAATTGTCTCGATGAGATGAACTAAAAAACTAAAAAAAATTGATGAAAAGATGAAAAAAAATTTACTAAAGAAGAAAATAATTAAATTTGACTTATTAGCTTATTTTGGTTTATTTTTTTATCTTTATTGATCTTTTTTTTATATTTTTATAAAAAAAATATTTTTTCAACTCGTCTCAATGAAATGTATAAAAAACTATAATAGTTTAGCTAAATAAAAAAAATACTTCATTAAAAACGAAAACAAACTAAACAAAATAAGCAATTAAGTAATTATTAATAAAATAAATAGACGAAACTTGATCTCAAATCAGTTTTTTTTTCGTCAAAATAGAAATCGTAACCATGCTTTGCCATGATTTCGTGACTATTAGGAGCAACTAATGTGGAACTATAACTATTAATTATTAGATGGAATCAACATATCTGGAATAGAACGAAGGCTAACGAAATGGGGTGGAATATTGGAAAATGCTAACAGAATGTGATTATTTGAAATAAAAGGATTTGAGTTTATCTTATGTGGTTATTTGAATTCAAAGGAGTTCGATTTATTTTATTAGGTATTTATTTTATCACCAATAGATTAGATAAGCATATTGGGTTTTTAAATTCCATTCCAATTTATCCTTATCAAATTCAATAATTGTTATCATCATCCAATCATATTTGACATATTTTTAAATATTTAAAAACTAGTAAATTCTTAAACAATTAGGATGGGAGTTTGGGAGTTAAAAATTCTGTAACCAAGGACGGATGCATAATTTTAATTTAAGAGATGCGAATTATACTTATAAATTCTTATGAGGGTATATATTAATTTTTTTTAAAAAAATTTAGAGGGACAAATTTATATAATTTTAAAATATTTTGAACTAATACTATTATAATAGTGAGTTTTTTCAAAACTTAAGAGAGGCGGCCGTTTCCATCCGCCCCCACTTGAGTCCGTCTAAGTCTGTAATATTTTGTTTTATATAATAGTATATAGAAGTATAGATAAATATAAATTTGTTTTCTAATTTTAAAAAATAAAAATAATAAAAACAAGTTCAAAACACACACCATTCTTACATAACTCTCATATTATGTGCAAAGTGCATTTTTGAAAACTCAAAAATCATTCTTGTTTTCCAATGTGTGAGTTATTTTTAATTAAAAGATTTTTTTTTCACAAAAAATGTTTTTAAACACAGTTGGGAAAAAAACTGAGAGGTTTTGGCAAGTAAAAATATAAAATAGACCTTTTTTTTTCTTTTCATATTGGATTAAAAGATGAGAAGAAAACTGAATATATGTTAATCAATAAAATTATTTTTAACCTCCGTTTGCATTACATTTGTTGAAGTGGTTTTTTCATATTTTTTTTGAACTTATCTAATTTTGTGATTCAAATTGTTTACTTTTCAATTGATGGTGAATCGTGACGAGAAAAATGTAAAAATATGATAATTCGATCGGATTATTTTTTTAAAAAATACTAAAGGCATTAACTTAGTAACTTTTTTCTTCTTTGTTTTTGTCTTTATTTATTTTTAAATTATTTATAACAAAAAATATTTTAAAAAATACATCTGTTCGAGCTAACGTTAATTTTTTTTATTAAAAACAAAAAAAATCATATAATTAAGAAATTCTATTCCAAAGCAACTCAACAATAATATCCCTTAAACTAACTACCCTTATTTATCTCAACAATAATTTCTCTCAAATGGCTAATCCATCCCTCCTCTAACCTAATCTGAAACAATCCAAAAAAAAAAAAACAACAACAACTAAATGATGATCAAAAGAATCAAACTCAAGAATCAAAAGGCCCCTCAGGATCAAGTTGCTTACACAATTCAAGATAAGTAAGATAAAGAACCCTATCTTTTGCCCCCGTCCGATGGTTTCGAGTGTGCTTACAGAAATACTTGAGTTCAACAAGCTTGCAGCACCCCAGCATTTGTCCCAGCAACAAGAACAGCCAATTGATCGATCTCTTCTTCGCGATCACCGGCTTCGCGCAGTTGCTCTGCTTGCAGAAGTCGCAGCCAGGGAGGCCCGGACTTGTCCAAACCGCCGGCGCCCGGTCGTGCATTGTGTCCTTGTTCTTGGAAATGAAAGAGGCCACCTCCATGAACTTTTCTTGCAAGTCATACTGAATTTCCCACCGTCTCTCGCACCTTTTGCACTGCACTTGACCACTAATTTTGTTAATCCCGGCTGCTAATAGATGCCGGAGATTGTGTATGGAGGCACGTTTTGTGGCGGCCCAAGGGTACTGAGCCGGGATTGTCTCAGTTTTCCCCGGCCGAAGAGTCGGCATTGGGGTCCGGTGGGTACGCGAGGACCGGAATGGATCGGCTTTGTCTTGATGAGATGGGGGAGGGTCATGGCGGAGGGCGGCGGTAGAAGGTGGTGGCGGTGCAAGTGGGTTTTGTGGACGTTGAAGAAGATTTGATGATATTGGAGAGTGAAAATCCCGTGATCGTGCTGGCGGCGGCAACGACGGCAGAGATGATCTACGTGTGGTTGAGAGTGAAAGAGTGAGAAGCTCCTCGTGTTTGCCTTCGTAATTGAGGTCTTTTAGTGACGGAGTGATCTTCTTCATTGGCGTCACTAATAGATGATTTTTTTTTCGACTTTTGGGAACTAGGAAAAGGTGAGAAAAGCGTCTCAAAAGGACGTTTTGATGTTCTTAAAAACGCTTTTAAAAAACCCTTTTTTTGTATTTCAACAAAAAGGATACGTATTGATAGAAAAAACTAAAGAGGGAGAACAAGACACAAAAAATTTTTAGGGTAAAGAAATATGCAAGAAAGTTTGAAGAAGAGAAAAAAGGGAAGACAAGAGAAAGAAGGCAAGACAAAGGCATATAAGTACTATTGTTGAAAGAAAAATGATGTGTAGAGAGAGAAAAAAAAAAGAAATCTAATTGTGATTAGTAATCTTGATGCACATAATCTAAAAGAAATTTTAAAATTGTAAGATGATATTTAGAGGATATGATAACTCCCTAATAAGTAACAAATTATAGTAAAATAAAGATCTCTAATTTTCTCTATAATCCCTAATTAACATATTTATCACATTCCACTTTTAATCTCTGAATCACACTAATATTACACCCTAATGCAACCCTAGTTTGTTTACATACTTCCACTCATATTTAAGGTTTGGGGCAAAATTTTCTCTCAATGGATATGACTTTTGGATATATTTTAATGATCAAATTTTATTAATTATTAATTTATTTAAAACTTCATTTCGTCAACAAGAATGCAACTGGGCTTAATAAAATTTTATATTATTTATTTTTATATTTGACCATACGAGATATTTGCTAGTACAACAATATTATATAAAAATCATGGAACCCACACCATTCTACTTATCATTTTCTATTAATTATATTTTTCTTATTTTAAAAAATAAAAATAAAAAAGTTAAAAACACATACCATTCTTATATAACTCTCATATTATGAGCAAAGACGGTTTTTGAAAACTTAAAATTCATTCTAGTTTCCTAATATGTGAGTTATTTTTAATTAAAAGATTTTTTTTTAGCAAAAAAGGTTATTTTAAAACACACAGTTCGTAAATTTTTTTTGAGAGGTTTTGGTAAATAAAAATATAAAATAGTCCATTTTTTTTTTCATCTTTTTTTGAACTTATCTAGTTTTGTGGTTCAAATTCTTTACTTTTCAATTGGTCGTGATGAGAAAAATGTAAAAGCATATCCAATTGGGTTAAACCTTTTTAAGAAAAATATTAAAGGTGAACAAAGCCACTAAAAGGCATTTAAGTAACTTTTTCATCCTATCGAAAAAAGTAACTTTTTTCATTTTTTTGGTTTTATTTATTTATAAATTATTCATGACAAAAAAAACTTTTAAAAAGTCTATCCCTTTGAACTAATTTTAATTTTTCTTTATTAAAAACAAAAAAAAAATCATATAGAAAGTTCTCTCTACAATATCCCTTAAACTGCCTACCCTTGTTTATATCTCAACAATAATATCTCTCAAACGGCACCATCCCCCTTTAACCTAATCTTGTGATTGTCTTGGCGGTGGCGGAGATGATCTACGTGTGGTTGAGAGCTAAAGAGTGAGAAGTTTCAGTGTTTGCCTTAGTAATTGAGGTCTTTTAGTGACGGATTGATCTTTTTCATTGGCGTCGCTAAAAAATGGGTTCCCGACTTTTGAGAACTGGGAAGAGGTGAGAAAAAGTGTTTCAAAAGGACTTATTGGTGTTCTTAAAAACGCCTATTGAAAAAGCCCTTCTTTATATTTCAGCAAAGAAAGGGTGTCTTGATAGAAAAGACAAAATACGGAGAGCAAGACACAAGAACTTTATAGGGTAAAGAAATGTGCAAGAAAGTTTGAAGAAGGGATCTAAAAAAGAGGATGACGAGAGAAAAAAAAAAGGGAGACAAGAGACAGAAGGGAAGACAACAGAATAAAAGGGCTATTTTTTTTTTTTAAACAGCAAACGAAGCCTCATTAGTCCCATATTGGGACCAATAAGGAATTTTATTGAGAAAAAACTTTAGAGATACATAAGTCAGGAAGGTTTAGTGAGGAACCAAACACGTCATAACAACATAACCAGAACAACAAACCAAACGCAACCCAACTTCATAACCAGAACATATATTTTTTGTTTTCGTTTTCCTTTGCCATGGATTTCTCCTCCTTTGATCTTCATATGCTTTGCTGACTGAATTTTTTGCAATCAGCTTCTCTTTCTACCTTCATGCTCTGTGGCGACAAACTATGGATGTTACAATTTCAATTACAAGTACCTCACTGAAGCTTGAGCTCTCTTCTTCCTTTTCAATTTCAGCTCCCTTACCACTTTGATCTTGAAGATGATCTGTTCAATCGAAACTTCCTCCACCCCACATTTTGTCTTGACACAGAAAGCCATTCGCAACTTTATTAAGTCCATCATTCCATCGCAATCAACCTCATCTTTCTTGAACATGATTTTATTTCTTTCCAGTCAAATTGCCCAAATACTCGAAAAGAACAGAGATTTCGACGTGGTTCCTTCGAGATCGTTGAAGGGGGTACCTAACCACTAATTTAGTAACCCCTTGAAAGAAGGTTGAGGGACCCATTCCACACCCCACCATCTCAGAATTCCACACCAAGTGATCCATGCAAATTGGCATCCAATCAACAAGTGATCTTGGGTTTCTTCCTCTGTTTTGCAGAAACTACGTTTGGATTCTAAAGTTGTGATAATTCCCCTTTTTGCTAGAATCTCCTTGGTCGCAACCCTTCCTAAGGCTGCTTTCCAACCGAAAATTTTACACTTCGGTGGAATTGGGTTATTCCATATCAGATCCAGTTTCTCTAGCAACGATTTCTCCCATTCTTTGTATATATATTGTCTCGGAAATGACATCGTAGAGAAACCTCCCTTAGCATCCTCAATCCATACTAGCCTATCTACCTTGTCTGGGTGAACCTCTCGATTTACCACTAGCGATATAACTGATTTCCACTGTTCTCTCTCCCATACAAATAACTGTCTTCTAAATGGACTCTCACCGGATTGGCTCCATGCGTTTTGATGCACAACCACCTCAATGGCCTCATATAGTGGGATCCTTTTCTTGATGAAGATGTTGTATGAGCGTGGGAAGACTTCATTCAATGGTTTGTTACCCCACCAGATATCCTCCCAGAAACTTATATGCATCCCACTTCTAACCTTTAAAACCAGGTTATTCCTTAGGATCACGCCTGCTCTTTGATTGAATATCATCCCAATATCAGTAATGGCCTTCCATATAGTTAAGAGTTTGATATTACTATTTTTCCCTGGAAGCCACTCTTTCTTGTTTATCCCATATTTGGAGCAAATCACCAATTTCCATAGAGCATTCCTGTCGGTGCCAAACCTCCACCACCATTTGGATAACAGTGCTAAATTTTTTTGCTGCAAAAAGGCAACCCCCAGTCCTCCCTTCTCTTTACTTGTAGTGATTTTATTCCATCCAATTGTATGTAGTTTTTTAACACCTTCCTCCTCTCTCAAATAAATCCCCCACCTTCCTAGACACTCTGAACAAAGATAGGTAGTAAGAAGAAAGATTCGAGAGTGTTGATTTGACTAACGTTAGTTTTTCAGCAAAAGAGAGGTATTTTCTTTTCTAGTTTTTGAGCTTCTTCTTGAAGAAATCAATAATTGGGTCTCAGATTTTAATTCTTCTAGGATATTCCCCTAAGGAAAGACCAAGATAGTTAAGAGGTAGCCTTCCATGTTTGCACCCCAATCCTGCTGCTATCACTTTCAGTCTAGTATCTCTAACCCTTATACCAGACAACATGCTCTTATGGAAGTTTACTCCCAGCCCTGAGATTAATTCGAAACACTTGAGAATTCTCTTCAGGATGAGTAACTCCTTTTGATCATCCTGACAGAATAGAATAGTATCGCCCGCAAATTGTAAGTGGGTGACTTTAACCCCATTTCTGTTCCCCTCCACACCACCTATAAGACCTGTCTCCTTTGCTCTTTGAAAAAGAATATTGAGCCATTCAGCTGCAATATCAAATAGGAAAAAAAATAATGTGTGGAGAGAGAGAGAGAGAGAGAGAGAGAGAGAGAGAGAGAGAGAGTTTTGAAGAACTCTAAGTGTGATAAGTACTAATTTTGATGCACAAAATCTAAAAAAAATTCAAAATTTCAAGATGATATTTACATGATGATAACTTTCTAAGAACTAACAAACTGAGAGTAAAATGTGAATCTCTAATGCTTTCTACAAATCCTATATCCATCACATTCCACTTTAACCTCTAGTTCACACCAATATTACGACCTAATGCAACCCTAGTTTACATACTTTCATTCCTATTTCAGGTTTGGGACAAGTTGTGCTGTGGATGGATACAATTTTTGAATATATTTTTATGATTGAAATCGTTCACTATGTAGAGTTCTTCGAATTTGTTATTAATGCGAAAATAAAATTAATGCGATATTTATAACTATGTGATAAGAAAATATTTATTTAACTATTTAAAAAATATATTTAGCATTTATTTGTTTGTAAGTAAATGTAATATGATTATATAGTTACAAATATCATATTAATTTTATTTTTACATAAATAAGAAGCTCGATGAGCTTTACATAGGGAATGAATTCAATCATAAATGCATATTCAGGAGTCATATCCATCAAAGGCATAGCACAGTGTTATCCTTTCAGGGACATCATGCACCCCGTGTTTCTCGCAAATCCAAGTTTTAAGCGTGAAGTAATTTTACAGTGTGTTTTTTTTTTTTAAATAGTAAAAAGTTTGACTTCAGGTTAAAAACAACAGCTTATATATGTTACAATTGGATTGATTACCCAAAAAAATAAGGATCAAGTTAATTAATAATCCTTAATTTATAATATTAAGAATATCACATTCTTTTTATTATATCTACAGTTATCACATTTTGAAGCAACATCAATCTCATATGCATGCATTATGTGCACTTCCAAATTGATTGTAGTCTATTTAAAGACACTGTCAGGATTCCTTAGGTAGAGGGTTAATCAGTCTTTTGGCTTGTTGGAGATTTTTTGTTTCTTTTGACAAAAAATAAGCAGTTGACAAGATTAGATCACCCTTGGATTTATGATTCCTAATGATATTCATGACTCATGAAATAACATACATAATTAATAAGCAAAATTAAGTTTATTTAATTTGCTTGTGAATCAAAGCATTTTATAGATACAATTCCTTATAGGATACTCTTTTCTCCATTTCTCACAAAAAATGAAGACATCTCCTTCTTTTTTAATCTTATGATGTCTATCGCGATCAATTTCATAATTTGAACCGATTATATTATAGACTTTATAAAGAAGATTATACGTATAAAAAAATTAAATTAATTGGGCATCAATAATTATATGGTCAAAATATATTTATTTTTTAAAAACAAACTTCTTAAAAAAAATAAATGACACTGTATAATTTTGTGGATAAAGTGTATATATATATATTTTTTTTAAAAACTAGTGTGATCCAATTATCTAATTGTTGATCTCCGATTAATTTAAATTTTTATATAAATAATATTTTTTTAATAAAATTTATAATATAAATGGTTTGAATTATCGAGATACTATCGAGAACAGTAAGGAATTATTAAGCAAAGCAACGGGCGAGATGGCTAGGAATAAAACTCTGTTATATATTATAAATTGAAACGCATATAGCAAACCGACCTTAGCTCAGTTGGTAGAGCGGAGGACTGTAGTTGGAATATCCATATAGCCATCCTTAGGTCGCTGGTTCGAATCCGGCAGGTCGGACACTATTTTGTCTTTTATGAACTCTTTCCTTTTCTTGTCTTAGGGTTTGTTTGGAATAGCTTTTTGTTGTGCCTTTTTTTTTTTTTTTTGTGTTTTGGTCTTTCTTGATTTTGTATTTTCCTTTTCTTGTCTTAGGGTTTGTTTGGAATAACTTTTCTGTTGACTTTTTATTGTGCTTTGTTTTTTTTGTATTTTAGTCTTTTTTAATTTTGTATTGGTGGAGCGATATCCAATGTTAATAAAAAATATAGAAGAGGATATTTTGATTCATTTTTGTCGGTTAGGTAAAATCAAATAGCATTTCGAAAATTATTAATTATTTTGGCTCGTAAAAAATTATATTTTTATTTTGTCTATTCATCTTTTTTTATGTTGGATATATATTTATTCAATCTTTCAACAATATTTTATATATTGCACTTCGTTTAATTAGTGAGTCATGAAGGGTAGTCAAATTTAATTAATCAAGAAAAAATTAATAATACTAAATCCTTTGAAGAATCTAATAAAACTTTAAATACGATAAAAACTAGTCAAAATAATTAACAAATTGTCTTTAAATAGTCTATTAAAGTTGTTTTAAGGTTGATTTCATCCCTATTACTTTGTGGGCGTCGTTAATCAAGAGTTGCCATTTGCACATGTCTCCACGATAAATGAAAAACAAATAAGCACAAAAATTTAGTGACAAATCCATAGGAAAAATTTAAGTTCATAAATAATGTGCGCCCACAAGTGACATGAAATTGTTTATTTGGATAACGCTTTATTTCACTATTTCAATGCAGTAAAGTTCATTAAATCATGTGATAATATCGATTTAATGAGTTTCAATGCATTAAAATAGAAAAATAAAATAAATTTTGAAATAGAGAATTTCATGTCCACTCAACCCCATATATATAACTAATAAGTGTCCACTCAAAGTCTGCATTTACAGTACTAGAACAACAAACAAGCAATATTCCATTGACCTCCCTCCACACAAGCCTAGCTAGTTTTTATGCTTTTATAACAACTCCTCCTTTGCTTTGGTTGGTTATTTTTGAGGGGCTGGAGCTGGAGGTAGGGGCTGGCGGTGCCACTGTTGTAGGCGGCGCCACCATTGCAGGCGGCGTCCATAATTGTGCGCTCTTCACCTTTGATATGCTTGCGAGGACGCCCAACGGCGTCACGTTCCCCACAACCGTTACCTTTTTTAATGCGAAGTCTATCTTGAAAGATTTCACCCCTGCACATCATATGTAAGTGATTACCACGGTCAAACTGTCTGTTATAGCTTAAGTTATAACTTTTAGCTTGTAATTTAGCAAGCAATAAAAAAATTGAAATAATTGGCCTATAATTTTTTATTTATTACTTTTGATTCTAAATTATCATACACAAATTCTACTATTTTAGATTACGAGTTTAGAACTTTAACAAATATTTACAACTTTTATTTAAAATTATAATCACATATTTTTTTTTTTGCTATAATTAATAAATTTATAAGTTCGGTTATAATTAACACCCCCAATGCAGCACTTCACCCTAAGTGCATCTGGGCTGGGCTTTTGTTGTGACCTTCGAGTTTTTATGTTGTATTTTTTATTTATTTTTGGGCTGTTTAAACAAAGTTCGTCTGATTTATTCCGTCATCCAAACATCATAGTTGCAACATCAAATTAAAATTCAATTAATCCCCAAACGCATTATTATAAATTTATATATATGCACATAAATGCATATAAAATCAAAAATAAAGAAAGAGAGAAATTTTAAAAAATAAGAATTGTAAAAATAAGAATAATCGGAGTTATAAGAAGATGTACATACCCGTAGATATATACATAGTATTTAATATAGCCTAAAGATACATTAATTCCTTGATTCACACAAATGCTTGGGGTTTAATCAAGTTGCAATATTAGGCAAAGAAGACTCTCTAACACTGCAACCAAATATCAAGTAGAGATACTAAAGGAGGATCGATAATCCATCTCTCTACGCCAAGATATAGAAACGCAAATATAAAATTGAGATAGGGACGGGCATCTATCTCTGTGAATATTAACGAGATGGAGGAGTCTCTATGACTAGAAAAAATTATAGATACGCAGTTTTGTTAATACTTATACAAATAGAGACGTCTCTCTTTTTCTCGTTGAAATAGATATGGGTGTACAAAAAATTTGAAAAAAATTAATACATTGGTTCGAACCCATTCAAATTATACAATTTGATCTGGTTCTATATAAAAACGGACTTGTTCTGGCTCTCAATTTTCTAAAACCGTTGTATACGGTCCGATTTTAGGTTTTTAGTAAAGAAAGACCGTCCTAACCGAACCGAACCGATTTTTGTAAGAGTATATATATTTCATAGTTTATATTTCTTATTTATTTTTTAAAGTCACTTTAATAATTTTATTCTAAACAAATATATTAAAGAAAACAAAAATAGCTTAATCTAAAATAACCTAAAAAGATTAATATAAAATTACAATTACTGCATTCTAACACAATAAAATTGAATATTTAACAATTAACGCATCACTAGATAAAATAGTTTTGAAAAAGGAATTGCTTATATTTGTGATCGACTACCGCTGCATTAGACGAGCGTATATCCCTTATGTTTAGTTTTTAATTTTAAATTTCTAAGTAATAATCTAGGAAAAATCTATTTGAATTATGTATTTAGTAAATTAGTTTTGAATTTTAAGAATGAAAAATTAGGACTGAACCGTAATCGAATTATTTTTACGAATTGGTTTTGGTTTTGTTTTACAATTACAACGATTCGATTATGATTATAAAATTTTTAGAACTGTTACTATCAGTTCGATTATTAGATTTGTTTGAAATCAGACCAATTCAATCCGTATGCATCTCTAAAACATAATTCACTCCCAAAAAAAAAAAAGAATAAGATGATTTTTCACTGCCGAACATTGATCTGGTCGTGGATAAGACAATCAATAGAACAAAGTCTCTCAAATGGAATCAGTTGCTGAATTTTTCTTTATTTGTTCTAAAAACTAGGGCCAACCCGATTGGGCGGAGCCTAAACCACAGGCTGATGATCAGTAAGCTCAGGTTGTCTCGAATATCGGGCCGGGCAGAACTGGTCCTATTTTCAAATCCCGGCCCAGGCCAATCTCAGGCTGGGCTTTGGCCCAAAGTTAATCATAGACGCTGTTTGGGATAAAAGTAAGAAATTGACTTATTTTAGTTTATGCTATTTTTTTTCATCTTTTGATCAAGACATTCTACTTTTACGATTCGTCTTCAGAATAATTGAAAACGTAATAAATTCCGAACAAACGATTGCGAAAAAAAATAAAAAACAAAAATAAAAAACAGTAAATTAATAACAAAAAATCAAATTATTTCGACTTACTTTTATCTTTCTTAACTTTTTTTAGTCAAAAATTTTATTTTTCGGATGTCTTGGTGAGAAAAATAGAAAACGTAAAAAGCTTTGCTTAAAGAAAGATTTTTTTTTGAAAACGATAAAAATAAATAATAAAAAGATATAATTACACTTACCTCCTCCGAATTTTAAGTTTATTACAAGAATCTCCCGTGTAGTCTCTAAAATTACATTGCTCTCTTATGTCAAGCTTGTCTAACAAATGACGTTAGCAGAAAATATTATTTTACCATTTTATCCTTGAATTGTTTAAGGAGCTCTTTAAAAAAAAGAGAGAGAAAAAAATTAAAGCAGCGTCGCACCCTCGCCGACTCCCCTCCCCGACGCCCAACCCTCGCTATCGCCACCTCCGGTGGCCGTCACCGCTGCCTCCGTTCACTACAGTCATTGCCGCTGCCGGAGACCTGCCGTTCTCTCTCTCTCTCTCTCTCTCACTCTCATGTGTCTCTCTCCCTCCGCAACCAACGCCGCCACCCCAAAACCACTATTGCCGCGACCAACGCTGCCATAGGCGCTGCACTCGTTGGCCACTCCCACACCCGTCGACCATCTCTCTCTTTGTCTGAATGTGTGTGCGTATATATATATATCCCCGTATTATATTCTAAGTGTTTTTTTTTCTTTTCTTATGTCTAGAAATCAAATAATTTACCCTTAAAATTGGTCAAAATAAAAAAAAATTGATTGATTTAATCAGCAAGTAGTATGCACTCAACTGATTGGATTGTGTTTTTGACAAGTTAAAAATAAGTTAGAAAAATAATTTTTAATAAAATCTATTAAACGATAATTCTTTGATTTAGCTTTGCCGAAACGGTGTACCAACGATCAGAGCCGTTCATTGGCGGCGTTAGGGTGTTAAAAGAGTAGTAAACACTGAAGGCAGTAAGTTGTAGTGGTATTGTTGTGTGATTTTGAGATGAATATATATATATATATATATGTATATCAATATTTATAAAAAGGGAGAGAGATTAAAAAGAGACGGAGGAAGAGAGAGAAACGAAAAGACATCGACACTCTCGACGGAAGTCGGTGGTGGTGGGTGGGTGGCGGTGAGTTTGCTTGTGTGTGTGGTGGTCTCCCACGGTGGTGGATTTGCTTTGTGTGTGTGTGTGTGTGTGTGTGTGTGTTTGCTTTGTGTGTGTGAGAGAGAGAGAAAGAGAAAGAGAGAGAGAGAGTAAAAATAAAAAATAAAATAAAATATTTAATAGTAAAATTAATTTTCGTTCAATCAACTAGCAATCAACTTATAGAAGGGTTAAAGTGAAATATAAAAACAAATTAAAAAATATGACAGTGTAATTTCAGAGACCACATAGGAGATCTCTGTAATAAATTTAAACATTAAGAGAGATAAATATAATTATTCTTAATAAAAAATTAATCATTATTATGTGAAATTGGACCTTAAACCCTATACAGTGCAGGGCATCCCCACATAAAAAAGCAAACTATTTACCTAAAAAAGAAAAATAAAAAAAATATCCCCAAAGGAATCATCTCTATAATTTTATAATCAACTTGAATTTGGAACCCTTTTTTTGAAAAGGGGGGTTTTCCTCTTTTTGAACTTTTTAATTTTTTATATTTTTATTATTTTTTATTTTTCTCTATTTTTTGTAATGAGATAAATTTAAAAATTATAACGGTTTTGGCTAAATTTAAAATAAAGATTTCAGAAAACAAAACAAAACAAAACAAAACAAAAAAAAGCTGCTGATATTTTTCCCATTTTATCTGACTTATATATGTTTTTTGATTAAATCTTATACTCTTGTAATTCTTAATAATAAAACATAATAACTACACGGTTTAAAGTAATGTTTTAAAGAACTGGCTAAATAAAAAAAAATGTATAAAAAAAACTATTCCAGAACTAAATCATTTTATAGAGAAACCAAAGCGAAAACGAACCAAACCGAAATAAGTGTATCCCCAGTACGTACCTTGCATTCTAGATATGTGTTTCCTGACTTTGCCTTCACAGCCCTTGCAGTGCAGGGACACCCTCAAATCTACCACCTGCAAGGAAAAAAAAGAGAAGACATTTAGGTTTTTAATAAAGTATTAAAAAGTAGAAAAACCCATTAAAAAAATGCTTCTAACACTAACATTATAACTAAAAAAATATTATTTAATAAATTTTTAGTCACTTTAAAAAAAATACATAAATCATTTTACGGTGATAGTACTAGTGGTGGCGATAAAAACTTCTGTGGCGGCGGTGGGAGATAGTAATACTAGTGTTGGCGGCAATTTCTATTATTTTTAAAAATTTTTTTTTAAGTATATTATCTAAATATTAAAAAATAAAAATAAATTTTTTTTTTATAAAATTATCAAAATAAACGGAGCCTCGGTACAATTTTTAGTACACTTAAATTTATTCAAAAAAAAAAGTCTTTCATACCCATCAGCACTCAGTACTCATTATTCATTGTACTAATTTTTTATTATCAGAAAATTTAGCCCACATGAGGAATATTGTACCTTTTCTAGCCTATCTACCATATGTACAATAGAGCCCACCATGTGTGTCATAGGACATTTATGAAAAATGACATCTACCGCCCATTTGACAATAAATAATAATATATAGTGTATAAATAATAAATAATTATTCAAAATATATTAATATTAGTGAAAGCGAGAGCTTATGCATTTAAAAATGTGATGATGTTGAAAAATTCTTGTCCTCGTTACCATATTAATTATTACTAAGTGAAAAGTGGTTAGCATGATTTATAATTTATTCATTTATTTGTTTTTAATGATTTTAAGTATTATATTTTCAAAATTCTTGAATTTCTCTTATTAAAAACATAAAAAATCTGACCAAGAATAAATGAAATTTATTATGTACAAAAATAATCTAAATAGGCCAATTTATATTGCTTTTTTTTTATCCCAAAGGGATTTTGTTTTTAAAAATGCTAAGAAAAATCAATAGGGCTTTAAATAATAAATAAGAAATACAATTGTATATACATATATATATATATATATATACACACGTGCAAAGTGCATAAATATATGAAAAATTAGTAAATTTTATCTCTAAAACTATATTAATAATGATTCTTTTTTTTTTCGTGTGTTTCTTAACCAATGCCTATTGAATTTTCATTAACAAGACTATAATTTATTTATTTATTTATTAATTATTATTTTATTTTAAAAAATTAAAAATTAAAAATAAATTAAGAATTTTATACTAAAACTCATGCAGCCCATCATCTATTTTTTGCTAATTGGAATGATGAGATGTGCCATCTGTTTTATTAGTGACAATGATCGCTCCACACACACACAAGTAAAAAAAAGAAAAAATAAAGTGAGAAAAGTCGTGTACCTTTGTCTCTCATAAATGGCTAATCTTAAGTAACCGAAAGGTCCGTACAATTGACAGGGCATTTCATTGAGAGGCAAATAAATTGGCTTACAGGGGCATGAATTACCGGACCGGGATCGGGGCGAGACCGGTTCCGATCCTGAGGCTGAACTAGGATCGAATCGAACCGAACCAAATAAAACAAAACTAGAACAGATAAAATAGAATAAAATGATATGAAACGGGATAAAACTTTTTTGGAGATGTATTATTCGTTTTTGTTTTGCACTTTTGCTCCTTGTCCCGTCGCTTTTTTGGGAGGATTTTTTAACCTCACTTTTACACTGTTGGATAATCTAAATTTTGTTGAGTTTTTCTAACTCCAGTTCTTATACCATTTAATAACTTAAAATTCGTGAATAACCTGATTTAAAATAAAAAAAATAGAATTAAATAAATTGTTAAAACTAATTAGACTCGATTTAAATTAATTAAGAAAATTACGAGACTAGGTCTGCTAGGTTAGTAAAGAAAAAAATTAAGTCATTAATATGTTTAATATATATTTACTTATTTATTTAAATACAACTAAATACTTGTATAAATTGTACTGGGGGAGCATTACCCGCCCCTGCCCCTGCCCGTTTCAAGTGCTAATTTATAAATCTATCCCGACTCGAATTGTTAACAGATCAAATAAAATCTATCTAAAACACTTTAAATATGGTCAATTTCCGTGAATTAATTGCCATCTCTACCTAGATAGTTAATGTCCATACCTCTTCGGAACCACACGATGATATGGAATCCACTATCAAATGTAAGATCCCACATCATCGTATATTTGAAAAAGGGCATGAGACATAGGGCACTAGCTGTTTATGTTTCTCTATGCAGTCAATAATTGTTCAATTCAAAGGGTTCTCTTTTTGTTTAACCTAACTACACTATTATCCTAAGTATTATAAAGATTTGATTTGTTCGTATGCTTAATAATATTTGATTAATTCATTTTTTTATAAATAATTTACATATTAATATTTGTAAAATAAACTATTTACACTAAAGTAGAATGTGACATAAACTCTGACTTGAAAACACCATATTACCAAGCAATATAGTATTGTTGTGTAATTAACATAGAGAATTTTTTTTCTTCATATCTTAGGGTATTTAAGTCAATTTATATGCACATTGATTAAATTCTGAAAGATCTCATTGTCCATTAACGAGAGGTCTAAAAATGAGCAAAACTCTAAAATTTTAATTCGAGCCAAAGCCTAGTATTGGCTAACTCAAAAGAATCGATAGCATGCACCTAAAAGGTTTTAAACTTAAGGTCTAAAAATGAGTAAAATTCTAAATTTTAAGTCTGGATCACCAAGCTAACATGTTGAGATTGAGTAATTGTATTCTTATTAAAAGTGCTTTGATGACATGGGCTAAGCTCATCTCCTACTTGTTACCGCTTAATTTTGTCTAGTTTAGACAAGTGTAGCTTATCTTAATCATATTTTGATGATCGACAATATTCATTTATAACTCTTAAGCACATAAATCATTAATATAAAAAATAAATTAATCAGATAAATTACTTAAAAATATAAAAAAAGAAAGGAAAATAAAACACATCATTTACTTTATAAAATAAATGTGTTTTATTTATATAGTTAACAATATCTGATCAATTAATTAATTTTTTAAATTAAATATTCATAGTTTCAATCATCAAGTTTTAAGTTAATTATAGTGTTTGACATCTCTAAAAAAAACTCATTAACTTTTTTTTTTCAAAAAAAATATATACACATTACAAACGCACTGATTTTTGTAATGAAATAATTATAATATTTTTAATTAAAAAGTCAATTCCAGTCATAATAATAAAAAATTTGTGGTAATATTTTAAACAGCACAACTTAAAAGTAAAAGGTAAAAATATATTAAATATTTTAATAAAAAATAAAAAATAAAAAAAAACTATCCTAAATAGAGGATGATAGATTTTTGGCTTATTGACAATTAGCCTATGTTTTGAGTATCTAAAAAGTTTTTTTGACAAAAAAAAAAAAAGGAAGCAAAAATCTATCATCTTTTGTGTGGTAAAAAACCTAAAAGTTTAAAAATAAAAAATCAAATCAAAATATATTTTCTTATAACATTCAATACAAACTCTTATTATATTCAAAAAGATAATAATACTTTTAGTTAGTAACTTATTTACTATAAATATCAATTACATATAATTATTATAATTAATTATATGAGAAAACAATAATGCTAAATTTGAACAAAAACAAAAAAATTTAACTTTTAAACTAACTAACCATTTTCAAAAGACTAGTTTAAAAATTAATTACCAAGTAATTTAGTTTTAATTTAAATAAATTTTTTATACTTAAAAATCAAATAAACAGAAATTGTGCGATTCACCCATGTGAGAGCCTGTCTCCAATTCTGTTCCCCATCTCTTCATCTAGCATTTTTGGATTATTATACAAGAATCATGTTAATTCTTGCTCAATGAGCAATAATTAATAAATTAATAAAAATAATTTTTTTAATATTAATATATTTTTATAAATAAATTTTTTATTTTTATAAATATTAATATATTTTAAATAAATATTTATATATTATATACTCATTATGCACGAGCTAATAGAGAATCGTTAGTAACTTCTATCATATAATCCACTTTGTTTTACTGTTTTGGCTAAGAAGGTACAAACTGTTAAATCAATGTGCATCTTTGTGTAATAGAGATAAGTCAATTTAGTGTTATATCCAATTTAACCTTTCATTCAATCCACAATTTATGAGCCGCTCGGCATAATAACTTATTTGCTATTTTATTTTATTTATTTTAATTTTTAATAATTATTTTTATTATTTAATTAAATTATTATATTTTTTAACTTTTTTTATTTATCAAAACGAGCTAAAAAAAAAGATCAAAATCCTCACCACTGCCCCTTAATATAGCATTCTGTCATTTCGAATTTGGTGGATGGAAACATCAATTTTCTTTTTAAAAAAAACGGTTATAAAACTTACACGAATAAACTAAAATTAATAATAAATTAAATTTTATGTTAGTTATTTTTATTTTTATAATCTTTTTAATTTTTTTTATAATTTTTTAAATTTTTGATTAATTTAATTAAGACCATTCCGAAAAATAAGAATTTTTTATCCAAGAAGATGAAAAGTAAATTAAAAAAATAAATAAAATTTCTCAAATTCAGCCACCATGATTGGATATATTTGAGCGTAGAGAGAGAGAGAGAGAGAGAGAGAGAGAGAGAGAGAGAGAGAGAGAACTACCTGTTCAGGAGAGCGAGAGGAGGAGGAGGAGGAAGACGACGATGGTTTTGAATTCGAAGCAGAGAAGGACTCATCATCATCTTGCTTCAGTACAGGTTGAGACTTGGTGGGATCGACTGAAACCAATGCCGACACTGGGTCGAAATCCGATACCTTGTCCAAGAAAGCCGCGTCGCCCGCCAACAGGTACCTAGAAGAATCAGGAGCGTTGATGAAATCTCCATTTTTACTGCTCGAGCTCGAGTTCGAAATAGAGTTCGAGCTCGAGGTCTTCTTCTTGGCTTGGTCATTGAAGTTGAAAAGCTCGATCATCATCTGCTTGTTACTATTGTTACTTGTCTTTGAAGAGCTCGAGTTCGAACTGAAGTTTGAGCTCGAACTCTTTTTCTTGGCATGGTCATTGGACTTGAAAAACAAAGAGGAAGAAGAAGAGGAAGAGGGTTTTCGATTTCGATGATCCTTGTGGTGGAGATGCTTGTAAGGAATGGGAGCAAGGGGTGGTGGGTGGTCGGAGGCGGTGCACGGCGGGAGAGGTAGGGATTTTCCTAAGCGTCTGGCGTCTCGGATGATGGGGTTGTGGCGGTCGATGGTTCGGCCGCCGCCGAGATTAGCGGCAGCGGCCGAGGAAGAGGAAGAGGATGAGGAGCCTTCGTCCATGCTCCGGCGTATGGAAGTTGCAGCTTGGGATGCGCAGAATATATCGATTCCTCTCATCTTTGGAAAGTGGTAAACTCAAAGCAGGGCTAATGGTTTAGCGAATCTGAATTCCAACTTTTAGAGAGAAAGAGAAAGAGATTGAGATAGAAAGAAAGAAAGAATTTCCAAAGTCCAAACAGGGTTGCTATGTGGAGAGAGAGAGAGAGAGAGAAGGGTCCACAGTAACTGAAGAAGCAGAAGCCAGCCAAGATAATTATTGGATAGTTCTGGCATTGCATGTTAAAAAAAAAAAAAAAAGTAAATTATACCTAGAGTCTGGGTAAATTATACTTAGAGTCCCTATATTCTTATCATTTATTATTGTATATTTTTTTATTTTTAAAAATTACACTACTCTTTTGACGAATGACATTGTTAATAGCGACATTGTTAATAGCAATGGAAAAATCGTGACATCTTATCTGGGAAAAATTTTCGATTAGGGTTTTGGGATATTGACGCTTGAAGAAAGGAAGTGAAACAGAATACTTCTGGATTTACTCAGTCTTTTTCTTCTTTGTGTGTTTGGCTAAGGAACTCAATGCGGAGGGGGCAGAGTTGGGGCAAAGGGGCAGCGGTGCTGGTTGTACGGTGATGGTGAGGGGCTAACTGGAAAGAGGGAAAAAATCTCATTTTTAATTTTTTTTCTTTTTGTTGGTATCGTTAGATTAATAAACGATTGATGAATGAATCGAGTAAATTGTTATACATTTTATAAAGTAAAAAAATATAGTGACATTTAGAGTAAGTGGCAAGACAATAATAAATTCAAAATATGCAAGGGGTCTGACTGTAATTTATCCAAGAAAAAAATAATAACACCAAACTATATTTTGATGGTCACATTTGAGTACCATATAATGTAAAATATTATATGTGGTACTTAAAAATAAATAGTGATGCTATAAAATAATATAAGTACCACATATCAGGTGATACATCATGAGTTACCCAAATGTAATAACCAAATATGATCATCATGCTATTATTAAAACAATAACTTTAGTAACATAATATTAATATGTTTATATGGCTTAAATAAAAAATAAAATATGATGGTATAATTTGTATTCAAATTTTTTATTTAACTAAAATAACAATAATACGATGACTATGCTAGTTCATAATTTCTTAATATAATATTAGAAATAGAAATGGTAATAGGCATTGTTACGGATTTTAGCCTCAGTCTAATTCGTTCTTTTGTTTGGCAAATCTGTGACAAATAATTATTTAATTTATTTATTTTATTCGTTGATATTTTAACATATATTCTTTTAAAGTTATGATTTTAATATTACAGGGCCACGCAAAACGACGAGAAAAAATCAAAATTGCTCATAGGGCAAACCGCCTAACAGACCGCTCGAGTGGTCTATTGAACCTCTCTGTTTCTCATGTATGCAGCAAAATTACTGAAGGGCAAACTTCACCGCTCGAGCAGTCCTCGACGACAAGGCCTTTAATTGCAGCGTCAGCTAGGATTTTGGTATTCTACTATAAATAGGAAGTTAGGGCTTTGTGTTTGTTGGGAGAATATCTAACGTCGAAATAAAAATACATGCTCGGGGATTCAGAAAATACCTCTTTATTAAGCTTTCAACAATTTACAATAAACTAAAATTACAGAGAATGAAATAATAGGAATAATAAAATAGAATTTGCAAACCGAGTCCTGCAATCGCAGTTTCCTTAAGAATGATTCGCCGCCTACCGAGG
>JAOTRH010355555.1:0-36361 GCA_034768845.1 Heliamphora exappendiculata | reverse complement strand
CTTCTACCACTGGACATGACCACTTCTACCACTCAATGTGACCATTGGATGCCATGTATTAACTTAAAGGTTTAAGGCTAAAAGTGTTTTTACCACCATATGCGACCAATTCTACCACTGTACATGATTACTTTTACCACTCAATGTGACCATGGATGCCATGTATTAACTTAAAAGTTTAAGGTCAAAAGTGTTTCTACCACCATATGCGACCACTTCTACCAGTGGACATGACCACCTGTACCACTCAATGTGACAATTGGATGCCATGTATTAATTTAAAAGTTTAAGGTCAAGAGTGTTTCTACCACTCAAAGTGACAACTTCTACTACCGGATATGACCACTTCTATCACTCAATGTGACCATTGGATGCCATGTATTAACTTAAAGGTTTAAGGCCAAAAGTGTTTTTACCACCGGACATGACCACTTCTACCACTCAATGTGACCATTGGATGCCATGTATCATTTTAAACGTTTAAGGCCAAGAGTGTTTCTACCACCATATATGACCACTCCTACCACTAGACGTGACCACTTCTACCACTCAATGTGACAATTGGATACTATGCATTGACTTAAAGGTTTAAGGTAAAGAGTGTTTCTACCACTCAAAGTGACAACTTCTACCACCGGACATGACCACTTCTACCACTCATTGTGACCATTGGATGCCATATATTAACTTAAAGGTTTAAGGCCAAGAGTGTTTCTACTACCATATGTGACCACTTCTACCACTCAAAGTGACCATTGGATGCCATGTATTAACTTAAAGGTTTAAGGTCAAGAGTGTTTCTACCACTGAAAGTGATAACTTCTACTACTGGACATTACCACTTCTATCACTCAATATGACCATTGGATGCCATGTATTAACTTAAAGGTTTAAGGTCAAAAGTGTTTCTACCGCCTTATGTGACCACTTCTACCTCCGGACATGACTACTTCTACCACTAAATGTGACCATTAGATGCCATGTATTAACTTAAAGGTTTAAGACCAAGAGTGTTTCTATCACTTAATGTGATAACTTCTACCACTTAATGTGACAATTGGATGCTATGTATTAACTTAAAGGTTTAAGGCCAAAAGTGTTTTTACCACCATATGTGACTATTTCTACCACCAGACATGACCACTTCTACCACTCATTGTGACCATTGGATGCCATGTATTAACTTAAAGGTTTAAGGCCAAGAGTGTTTCTACCACCATATGTGATCACTTCTACCACTAGACATGACAACTTCTACCACTCAATGTGACGATTGGATGCCATGTATTAACTTAAAGGTTTAAGGTCAAGAGTATTTCTACCACTCAAAATGACAACTTATACCACAGGACATGACCACTTCCACCACTCAATGTGGCCATTGGATGCCATATATTAACTTAAAGATTTAAGGCCAAAAGTGTTTCTACCACCATATGTGACCACTTCTACCACCGGACATGACCACTTCTTCCACTCATTGTGACCATTGGATGCCATGTATTAACTTAAAGGTTTAAGGCCAAGAGTGTTTCTACCCCCATATGTGACCACCACCATATGTGACCACTTCTACCACCGGACTTGACCACTTTTACCACTCAACGTGATCATTGGATGCCATGTATTAACTTAAATGTTTAATGCTAAGAGTGTTTCTACCACCATTTGTGGCCACTTCTACCACTGGACATGACCACTTCTATCACTTTATGTGACCATTGGATGCCATGTATTAACTTAAAAGTGTAAAGCCAAGAGTTTTTTCACCACTCGAAGTAACCACTTCTACCACTAGACATGACCACTTCTACCACTCCATGTGACCATAGGATGCCACGTGGTAAGTCAAAGGTGTAAGGCCAAGAGTGTTCCTTTCATTCTATCTGATCATACTTACCACTGGATATGACTACTTCTACCACTCCATGTGACTGTAGGATGCCAAGTGATAAATTGAAGGTGTTAGAACACGTGTGTTTCTACCACTCAATATGACCATAATTACCACTCGAAATAACCACTTCTACCACTCCAAGTGACCATTGGATGCCAAGTAGTAGAAATATATTAATTTGTGTGCTATCACGTGGATTAATTTAGTAGCATAAAAATATTAATATTTAAATTATACATTGTGTAAATCTAGATAACATTTAGGCAATAATAGTTTAATTTTGTTTGTTATATGTGCATTGGAAAAAGAATTATGGGGTGTTTGGCAAAACTACTCATTGTAGCTTTTAATTTCATATTATTAATTTTAGCTATAAATTATAATTATTTTTAGATGCCCACAACTTCTGTTGCAAACTATAACTAATGTTTGTTTGTTTCAACTGTAATTTATAATTTTTAACAAATACTTACAACTTCTGTTATAATCTATAATTATAACTTTTTATTTCAGCTGTAATTTATAAGTTTTAAGAAATACTCACAACTTATTTTACAATTTGCAATCTATAAACTATTAGTTTTAGTAATATCAAACACCACTCACCATTATTTTAATCTCATGCAATGCACAATTATGTAAGAAAAATGTGACCACAATTATAAAGAATTTAATCATATTTACCATCCCATTAAGCGAAGTCCGCAAATTATTTCAACGTTCATTGAAAAATAAATAATGTGCGCAATTTGAAATAATTCGTATAGACGTACTCTAAATATTTCGAGCGGAGGTGCATTAAAAATAAAGTAAATTTATATAAAATATGTATTTGTTTAATTTAAATATTTTTTAAAACAACTATCATTAATTTTGACCAATCATAAGACGACGCGTGTTAGTATTAAAGTTAAACAATTGAAGAAATTTTAAAAAATTGATTACGACTTTTAAAATGTACAATTATTTTCAATCCTATTCAAATATTATAAGGAGTAATCTTATTGAAAATTTTAAATATCGTAATTACATATAAAATCAAGTTTATTTATTTTTGTTTAGTTTGGGTATTGCAAATAGTACATCTAGTGTGTGAAAGACAAAAAAAAATTACAAATGTATTTGCAACAATATTGATGCCGTTGTTAAAAAAAATTCCCGTCTTTAATAGTTTTTGCGATGGCTTTTTTCTATCGCTAATAGTTTTTGCGACCCAAAAAATTGTGACAATTGAAATGTCATCGCAAAAGCAAAGAATTGTTAGGCACCGATTCTTTCTGGAAATCGTGCCCAAAATGAGCTCAAGCGCAGGTTGAGCGCACCCTCGGGATACTCTTTCCTCCATATGCAAAATTTTCCTCGCTAATAGTTTTTGCGACGGTATTTTTTTATCGGTAATAATTTTTGCGACCCAAGAAATTGTGACGATTGAAATGCCGTCGCAAGAGACCAACACCAAAACTAAGTCTCTTGAAATCGCGCTCAACCGGCGTTTAAGCGCCAGTTGAGTGCCATCCTCAAGATACTCCTTTCTTCTAGTTTTAAATATTGGACGGCTGAGATTAGATTTAAAAATTCAACGGTCTAAAACAGTTTAGGGGCATCATGTCCCAATACCGCTGTTGGGTATGCGAGCACGACCCCACTATAGCACTTGAAGCTGGTTCTCTCGAAACCACATTTCTCCAAATTGCCCGAACGGTTGGTAGCACTTGAAGTGCGTTGCGAACATTTCATTTCTATATGCAGTAGTTGAAGGCACAAGTTGGAAGAAGCTAGTTCAAGAGAACATTGGTTGCACTTCAAGTCGGAAGTTCGAAACCACAATTGAACCTGGTTCTCTCTTGAACATTTTGCGAACATTGGTAAGTAGGTTGATTTAAAAGTTTGCTCGAGTTTTTCTTCATACTTCTTCTCTTATGTTCTCCACAAGCACAAAGAAACTTGGAGTGTTTTAGTTTTTTGCGATTAGGGTTCTTGAAAAAATTATGTCTGCGTAATTTGTAAATTAGGGCTACGATTTTTTTTTTCAAAAAAATTAAGGGTTTGATTATATTCTCTTATTTTTTTTCTTCAAACAAAATATTGGGGCTTTTTTTTGTTCATGCTTCTTCTCTTATATTCTCTACGTGCACAAAGAAACTTGGAGGTAGTAGTTTTTGCGATTACGGTTCTTCTAAAAAAATTACATCCATGTAATTTGTAAATTAGGGCTCCGAATTTTCTTATGAAGAAATTAGGAGTTTGACTCTTCAAACAAAATATTGGGGCTTTTTTGTTCATATTTCTTCTCTTCTATTCTCTACATGCACAAAGAAACTTGAAGTGTTGTAGTTCTTTTGCGATTAGGGTTCTTCTCGAAAATATTACATTTGCGTAATTTGTAAATTAGGGCTCTAAATTTTCTTGAAAGAAAATTAGGGGTTTGTTTCATCAAACAAAATATTGGGGCTTTTTTACTAATACTTCTTCCCTTCTCTTTTTGCCATTATGATTCTTCTCTTTTTTGTTCATACTAATTCTCTTCTCATTTTGCATTAGGGTTCTTTTATTTTTTGTTCATACTTTTTCCTAGTATTGAAAATTATGCATTTGCAATTTTTTAAACCATTTATTCTTCTCATTTATTTTCTTAGTTAGCAAAGATAATTGTTAATGCTCATAGTTTTATCCCAATTTTTTGGTTTTTTGTGGGAATATGGCAGCAACACTTTATTTCAACATCAATGATCATTTTCGAGGATAGTTGACTGTCATAAAAGATATTGACCCAAATAAGTATCGCTATTTTGATTTATTGGATGATGTTACAAATCATGCATTATCTCACATACCATCTAATGAAGAGTTATTGATAAATTTATATTGGAATGTTACTGGTATCAAAATCACTATAGGATCTGACTTGGAGGTCATAGAAATGTTTAAAATGCATGAAAACACGTGTCATAAATCTATATCTAGAAGTAGATGATATTGAAGGATTTCTCTGTCCTTTAGCACCTACTAATTTTTCATTCGGGGATAATGTTAGGCCACACAACAAACCTGCAACAACTCCCTAAATGTTGTAAATGGTGAGAATGATAGAATTGTAGTAAGGAAATATCAGGTGAAGATTCCTATAATAATGATGAGTTTGATTGTAGTGATGAAGATGATGAGTGGACTGACCATAGTACTAATGATGATCATGAGGGTTCTTTGGGTAGAGATGCGGTAGATTTAAATTCAAATAATGATGAATTATCTGACTACCAATTCAATAATGACGGTGGTCGTAATAGTGGCTCTAATCTAATTATGAGTTCACACCTAAGTGTTCTAGGCCTACCACTAAGTGTCATCATTTTACCTGTTGGCCCGTTACCCGGCTCAAGCCTGCCCGGCCGAAGCTCGATAGCCCGTTAGCCCGTTAGCCCGCCTCGCTTGTTATCCTAGCCCGGCTGGCCCATGTGTGATGCCTCTGTTTTCCATCAACCTACCTACGGATGCTTTGATAAGAGAGCGTGGGGGACGCACCGGATATCTATTATTTTTAAAAATGTTTTTTTCTTTCCTTTGTTAAAATAAAAGTCCAAGATATCTGCGCATCCTTTTTGAAAAATAGAGTCGCCACTTGATTTTTTAAAAAAATTAAGAAAAATAAAAAGAAGACTGCGGGTCTTTTAAAAACGTAACTAGAGAAAAAGAGGATCCGGGGGCTAAGGTATGAAAAGGGAAGGTGCTAGGCACCCTTTTCACCCAACCATGAGGTTGGCCTTTATTTTGTCAATGTTAGTTCTTTTTGTAAACTTTTTAAAGGTAATATATACATAATAGGAGGTTAAAGATAGTTCAAATAAAAGCAGGCAATTAAACAAAATTCTGACTACGATTCTAGGATCATGCAACTTGGTTGTTATTTCTAGATATGCTACATGTATTGTTTGAGCAAAACAAAGCGAAAAACATGTAAATAAGCAAAAAATGAACAAGTAAGATTTAAAGGGTTATGCAATAGTATTTTTGTCATTATCATGTTGTACAGAATATACAGAAGAGACTTAAATATTATATTTAAGCTACTGGACATGCAAAAAACTCACGATCGTAGCAATAAATGTCACGACCGTGACAAAAATAGTCACAAAAAGGCAGTTATGACAACATTAGGGTTACCACGAAGAAAAAAATAAATATATCTCACGGCCGTAACAAATAAATGTTGCGGCCATGGTTTTTTAGAAGGTACAGAAAGGGTATATATATTGCACGTGGCTTAAAACAAGCACAAATGAATAAGATATGCATGAAAGAGACCACAATCTATTGGTGTTAGGCTAGATCTGCCATCCTTCATCCTCTATGCAAGTAATAACTTTAAATAGAATATATATAGGATATCAAAAATGAATAATAGAAAGCCTAAAACACATTTACATGCTATTGATCTCTCAACAACTACACGATCGTAACGAAGGGGATGACGGCAATGACAAATATGATGGAAAAGAAGGCAGTCGTAACATTTACATAACCTCAAAATTATGCGAATATGAAGGTACGTAGAATAGAGATCATAACCCATTCGGTCTAGGCCAGACCAACCATTCATTACCCGATAGAAAGATAGACAGAGGCAAAGAAAGAGAAAATATTAAATAGAGCAATAAAAGGATGTACAAACTTAAAACAAATAGATAATAAAGGGGTTTGAAAAGGTTTTTTTGCATTTCTGGCCTTTCACGACTGTAACAATACAATGTTGTGGTCGTCCATATAAAGAGGCATAAATGTAGCGGTTCCTATAAAAAGGGCATGGCCGTCACTGTGGATTTAACATAACACATGGATGTGACATAAGAAAGTTACAGCCGATATGTTCGAGAACCTCAGTATGCTTCTGATGTGTTTAGTGTGCTTATGAGTATCAAAATTGGGTGTTAAAAAATATAAATATACGAAACAGAAGGCTATGAAGATACTATTAATGATGAAAACTTGGAAGAAATGAATATTTACATTGAAATAAATGGTAGACATGAAATAAAAATAATGGAAACCTTATCCACGACACCCTATGGGAAGAAGATGAGGGTTTAAGAAAAGTTGTGGTATCCTAAGGTTTTCTCGTGTGAATATCTACCTCGAATGGCCACTCGGTGGTGAGAATACAATACATCCGAACCAATATACGCGCTCCAAGAATTCCTCCAAAGCAAGCAAGAGCACAAATGAGGCTTGGAAAGTATGGAATGAATAGGAGAATATCGGGTGGGGGAGTATTTGGGTAGAGTTTTGGTATCCAGATATGTCTCTCTCTTATTTCTGCTTGGAATTGCCGCTTATTTATAGGCAAGGCGAGCGACATAGACCCCTTCTGGGATGCTGCCACTTGTCCAAAAAGGGGTAATAGTGACGATCGCTACCTTTTTGCTTTTGTACAGTACAGGCCGCTACCTTTATGCTGGTGAAAAGGATAGCCGTGACTTTCAAAAGTCACGGCCAGGATAAAAATGCAACGGCCATGAGAAAGAAAGTCATGGCTTGATTTTGGATTTTTAAACAAATAGCGGTCGTGAAAGTAAGGAAACAGCATGTTCTACGATTTTCAAAAAGGTGGTGGCCGTGTGGATAGGGATGTCACAGCCTGAAGGTTTTTTAGGATTTTTAGATTTCAAGCCATATTCATGATCTCGCTTGCTTAGGGGTATCCTTGAGCATAATTTTCATAATTTCGTCATTGGAGCGCAGTTGAGGTGGGTGCCTAAGATTTGATTTGATTAGATTGGGGTGTCTACAGTTGCCCCTCTTTGACAAAACTTGCAGCAACTCGTGGTGCAAGTAAATATCAAAGCTCTAGAGAGAAACCGATCAAATAAGCCACCAATCTTAGGCATAAACAAAACATGCAGAAACGCGTGGTCGAACTCAAATTTTCATCGAGCTTTCTATGTACCCCTATTGTAAGGGATCAAACCGATCATAGTTTGTGGGGCAATGCATATGATACAAACAGGCTAATCATGATGCATAACAGGTATAGTGTAATACAAATAGGTATAATATAAGAAGGTTTTAAGGTCACAACACGGACCAAGAAAATATCAATCAATTTTAGGTCGTGAAAGGATCGATGGGGCGAACGCTAGTTTAAGGTCATACGGAGACCGATAAGTCAATTTAGGGTCAAGAGGAGGATCAAATTCTCAAGGGATAAGTTTAAGGTCATGTCGAGGACCGACGGATCAGTTTAAGATTATGATGAGGACCAATGAATTAGTTTAAGATTATGAGGAGGATTGATGGGTCATTTTAAGGTCATGTGAGAATCGACAAGTCAGTTTAAGGTCATGAGGATGACCAAAGGTCCAAAGGGGCTTTTTATGGTCATGCAAAGACCGATAAGTCAATTTAAGGTTATGAGGAGGACCGATGGGTCAATATAAGGTCATGAGGAGGACCGATGGGTCAAATGAGCATTTTAAAGTTGTGCGAGGACCAACAAGTTAATTTAAGGTCATGAAGAGGACCGATGGGTCATAGGAGCATTTTAAGATCGTACGAGGACCGATAAGTCAGTTTAAGGTCATGAGGAGGACTGAACTCTTAGAGGGGCAAACTTATTAGTTTTAAGTCATGGCGAGGACCGAAAAGTTAGTTTAAGGTCACGAGGAGGATCGAAGAGGCTGTAAACAGTTTTAGGTTGTGTCAAGGATCAACAAGTCAGTTTAAGGTCATAAGGAAGACCGATGGGTCAAAAGGGTATCTAGATCAAGAAGAAGGGCTAAGAGAGCCTTTAATTTGTTCAAAACCCACAAGGGGTGGTTCCAAGATCCAAACAAGGAGAAAGCTCAAAATAGAGGCCGTCACTTTTTTATGTCGCGACCTGTACTATTTTGCCCTAAGGAGATGGCGACCTGAACATAAAGTTCATGACCTTGAGAAACGGTTGGAAAAAGGCACGACCGTTACAATAAAAAATTGTGGCGGGGGTTAAGTTGTGACGATCGCCAGAATTAAAAGAGGTAGACCTCACGGCCATAAGGTCGATAGCAGAACATAAGTTTTGAAACTGTTCGAGAAAACCATTAATGCAAGCTTTTACACCCTCTCTTCCTCTCAGTTCTCTCTCACTCTCTCTATCTCTCTCTCGAGCTCTCGCTCTCTCTCTCTCTCGGTTCTCTCTATCTCTCTCGAGCTCTCACCCTCTCTCATTTGTTCTCTCACAATCTCTCTCTCAAGCTCTCACTCTCTCTTGGTCTCTCTGAAGATGTTTATTCTCTCCTTTCTCTCTTTGGTTTCTTTGCATTGGTGGGTGGCAATTTTGGCTTCACCGGCGATGAGAGTGGTGCCAGCAGTAGTGAAGGTGGTGCCGTTAAAGGAGGCAGCAATGATGGTGCCAACGGTGTTGGAGGCAGAGGAGCGGCTAGATTGGGTGGCAATGGTGGTGCCGATGGGGATGAGGATCTCCTACTCGAGGGACGTGTGCCGGGAATGCCGAAACATTTCGACCCTGCCACCTACATTCCTCTTCTTCACCGGTTGCGAAAGCCGGCAACGAAGAGGTTCATTCTTTCGGATGTCATAACGGAGCATGAGATCCTTCTTCGGCGTCGTGAGGATTATCTCTCGGCCCAGAACCTCGATGGAAGTCAAAATCTTCTTCAAAACTTGAATCTTTACTTGCTTTGTGGATATGAGAAAACACATGTTTATTGGATGCACTGAAAATCACTTGAGCATTGAGCTAGGCTAATTTGAATTTTTAAAACTTAGTTAACTTGTTGATTTTGAGTTAAAGTTGAATTATATATCTTAAATTGAATTGTATCGGTCACTTGAGTTGAATTGAAATTGGATTCAATCTTAGAACAAAGATTGGATTAAATTGGAGTTGAGACTTAGTTTGAAACATTGGACTTAACTAGGTTAGACTTTGACTTGGATTGGGTGGACCTTTGCTCTTGGATGAAGTTTTTGAACTTGGATGAGAATGGACTTGAGATTGAACAAGCTTAGAATTTTGGTTAAGGATTTTGAAATTGAATTGAAGGTGGATTCAGTTATTGGATTTGGGCTGGACTTAGTTTGAAGTGGGATCGCATCCTAGAAGCTGGACTTGTTTGAATTTAGATTTAAAATAGAAATCAAGTTAGGACTTGGATTGAACACGAATTGAGTGGATTTTTATTTGAAAAGAACTCTGAGATTTGAATAAAACGAGTTTTAGATATGAATTTTCTTTGAAAAACTAATCTTAAGATATGATAGAAACTATGTTGAGCTTTAGATTTGGGTTTAGAATGAGTTTCGGGTGAATCTCGATTTAAAATGAAAATTTTGAATTTTGATGAGTTTTTAGATGAACCTACGATCAAACTTGAAATTTTGTTTAAAGCAAGCTTAGATTGGATAAATTTGAGTTAGGTTTAATTTTGAGTTTGGGGATGAATTTGGGTAGATGTCGGGTTGAACTGAATTTTGAAAATTTGGGAACATCTTGAAATTATGTTAAACCACGGGTTTGGAACGGAGTTAGGGGTTGGCTTGGATGGGAAAACAAAACTAGCGAGTTAGGACGTTATTTTGCGATTGGATTAGAGTTTTGAATTGGTTGGCTTTTGAAAACAGGGCCAGATGGGGTTGAGGCTAGGTTGGGTCAAGTTTGAATTTGATTTTTGTTGAGACCAATTTTTGGTTGAATCTACCATTTTGATTTTTTTGAAGTTAAATTTGAGGTAGATTGGAGGCTATGTTGAAAGGAAATTGAATTTTTAAACTTTATATTGGATTTTGATTGGAGTTGAATTTAAACTATGTCAAATGGGTTTTAGATTGAATTTTGAAATGAATGTATGAGTGAAGCTGGGTTTTTGTTAAATTTGAACTTGGATCCTCGTGAATTGGTTTTGATCGGGTTGAGTCGTTGTTGGTAGGTTCTCAAATTAATCAGTGAAAATTTGGCCCTTTTTTAAATCTTGTTTTGCTGTTGTTCTTATTATTGTTAGTTTGTTTCAGTCATCTTGTCACGTACTTTGATTTTGATCCCGCCATTGTCTCTGTTTGTTTTGTTTTTGTTATTTTGTTGGTTCTATTATTGTTTTTTCGTTCACTGATTTGTTTGTTTTGTTTCGTTTCATGGGTGACCTTGCATTCAAGGATTTGGCGGATCCTCCGACATCTTGGAGTGGTACACGATGCTCTCACCCCGTAGCCGAGAGATCATTGATCGGGCTGGCTTTGGCAGCTTCATTTCCACGCTATAGGGGACCAACAATGACCGGGTCACCCTTACAGCTCTGACAGAGAGGTGGTGGGACACCACCAACACCTTCCACCTTCCTACGTTTGAGGTGACCCTTACTCTTCTTGACTTCTCTCTCATCACGGGGATTCGAGTGGGCGGCGACCCGATCCCATTTGATCCAGATATCTGCCGAAGCCTCGACGCTCATCTGCACCTGTTTTTCGATGTTCCCCCTTCCATCGACAGGGGGAGCATATGATATACGTGGCTGAAGACGACCTTCTGCCATTTTGCCTGCTCCGAGGTCCACTACTTCGAGTGGGTGGCGCGTGCATTCCTTCTCTATATGTTTGGGATATCCTTATTCCCAAACTTAGAGAATAGGGTGCACCTCCACTACCTCGCTGCCATAGTGGTGGTGGACCAGATCGGCTTCTATGACTGGGGAGGAGCTGCATTGGCCACTTTGTACGGGTATATGAGCGCAGCCACCAGGACCTATGATCTGAGCATCGGTGGGTACTAGCACATCTGAGAGGTATGTTTGCTTTCTTTGCTTTATGTTCTTTCCTTTCCCATTTTCTTATCTACATATCTATTTCAACTGTACTGACGCTTCTCTTGATTTTCTACAACTTTGCGCTTATAAGTTTCTGGGCATACGTCAGCTAGTGAACTCCTATGACCACCCCATCATGATTCCCCAGGCACTTCGATGGGCCAGATGCCATCGGGGTACAAAGCCTGGTGAGAAGGATTTAGATGATGATTGCCTTTTCCTAGACAGCCTCTCTACCGACTGGGTAAGTTACTCATGCTTTTATTTATTTTCACTTCTCATTTTCTGCATATACACTGCTTGCTAATATGTTTCCTTTTGACTTTCAAGTTCGCTGAGACATCTAGATGGGCATGGAGGAGCGAGCTAGTGCTGATTTGATGCAGAGTCGTGAGGTCACCCAGACTCGTGTCTTGCTTGAGGGGCCATTCTATAGGAAGTGGTACCTCGACGAGCGTGTTGTTCGGCAGTCCTTGGGGTATGATTACTTTCGTATCCCGAGGACGCCTCCAGTAGGGATGCATCAGACTGATATCCTCCGTACGATCGAGATCATCCGAGCTATGGTGGGCCTCGATACAACCACGTTGATTGAGGGCGAGGATCATGACTACACGGTCTTTGCTCGGGAGAGGCTCATGCCTGCCATAGGTGCTCGTGCTGCTGTGCGGAGTCCTCTCGTTACCCCGAGTCCTGTTCATCTCGAGCTCTCTTAGGTAGTGGACACCTTTGTGGACATGATTCTTCATCAGATCCAAATTCTTGAGCAGGCAGCCCCCGAGATTCTCCTTTACCCTAGAGCTGAGAAGGTATAACATCCTTCCTCCTACTCTTCGTATTATTATTTATATCTGACTGCGATGATCCGACTGCACTAATTCTTATACCCATACCGATTCCCGTACTTGACTGATTCTGATTTGGTTCTTCTCTTGACAGATGCCACGAGAATGGTGCGACCAGTCCCTTCGCCTGATCACTGGGTTAAGGGTATTGGTTCGCCGTTGGGACATTGCTTTCCTAGCCCATGGTTTGGAGCCTCCTGCTCCTCGGGTTACCCTCATTGCGGCACTTTCTATCTTTTATTTACATTCTTGCACTCTTTCCTTTTTGCTCATATTTATCTACCTTAGTTGATGTGACCCTTTTTCTTCTTTTAACGTGGGAGCGACGGAGGACCGAGGACTTGTGGTTGTCGCACTGTACCTGCTGCCCCAGCTACACCTTATGCTTGGACTTCTACTTCTTCTGCTGCTGCTTCTTCATCTCGGGCTCGGACTCCCAGTATTAAACAGACTGTCGATAGCTCATAGGAGATAGAGGAGACTGGGTCGACATCCGGAGAGTCGTCCCAGGGAGGCTATGTGGTCTGGGGGAAGAGGACCCGAAGGGAGTGATCTTTCTGATCTACCATGCTGCTGGGTATATTATTTTTTTTGTTCTTGGAGGCCTGCGTGCCTGTTCTTTTCTGGGCCTGCGTGTCTATCTGACACATTCTGATACTCTATTATGATCACACTGTCGCACTGTTCTGACTTCTGATTCATTGTACTGACACTGCCTTGACACATGCTGCATAGATACATGCTGATTCACACTGATATACTATCTTGGCACACACTGATATAGACATACTACTCTTTGACATTCTGCAAAGATATACCGATAGGGCCTGTGTGCCATTAATTCTTTTTATCTTGGCCTGTGTGCCACGTCATACACATACACACATTACTTTTACCTTTGATGGGTTGGGCCTTCGTGCCTTGTGGTTTACACCTTTTTAATTATTATGGATGCTTAGACTCTTTTATGATATGAAAATTACTTTTGAATGCTTAGACTTTGATTATGCATGATGTAAGACTCGTGAGTTGTGATTTTGTTATAAGAACTGCTTTTCTTGTTGCAAGTTGCTAACAGGTGCATAACTTCAGTTTCGGGCATGCTGGCAAAATGAGGACAGCTTACCAAAAATTTCTGCATAAAAAAATATGGCGGCCATGAGCAAGAATATTGCGGCCGTTTGGATTGGATATGGCGCCCAGAACGTTTATGGAGAAAAATTCACGGCCTGGATTATGGGTATCATGGCTGTGAGGTTTGGGATGAAAATACGATGGCCGTTAGGTTACAAAGCGATGATCGTAGGAAAAAGGCGACAGCCACAACAAAGGGTTTTGGTGGGTTTCCTCCATTTTTGGATCTATAAAAAGGGGGCATCTGTTCCAAACCCCACTGTTATGGATATCTTGTATTCTCCTTATGACCCACTCTTATAGCAACTCTCTGTCGGCTTGGATGAGCGACGTTTTTCCGATTGAGCATTAGAACTTTCTCAACTTTGGTCTAGATACGCTATTTTCTCTACGATCCTTGAGGGTTGATTGGAATCTTCCAAGAGGAGAAGCCCAGCGGTGGGATCCCGAGGTTCATGTATTACATTTTGGAGCTGAGGAGTTATGTCCGACTGTAGAAGACTTTTCGACCATTCTAGAGATCCTGGGCCGAGAAGAGGTGATAATTCCTACGCCTTTCTCGAGTCCTAGGGACAGGTTGATGTAGCTGTGTGGTTACTCCAGGCGTGAGGCTTCTATTATTACCCACAATGGATCTCTCGATGTGGCTCGGATCGTGAACCGCTTTGGGCCTCGGGGGTCTCTTGGAGACTTCTCTTTTCTGCTGCTGTGCAGGCATGCTCTTTGCATCTATCTTTTTGCTCGCTTTCTCTTGGGACCTTCGGATGGACGAGCGGGGTAGCTCTTCCTTGGTAGATGTGGCTCATTAGATCTACGAGGGCCGAGATCCTGTCCCGTGGTTCTTGCCGAGATGTTGCTGGGTCTTGATGCAGTTCACACTGGGGGTGCCCTTTATTTTTCCGGTAGTGCTCTCTTGCTGCAGGTAGTCTCTCAACTCTCATTTTCCTGTATTTCTCTCGGTTTTTTCCACCCAGATCTCCATTTTTTGTGTTTTCTCTTATTTTTCTGTTCATCTCCCCTATTTCTTTATTTTCTCATATTTTTCCACTCAGTTGTCCTTTTTCGTTGTTCTCTCAAGTTTGGTTGATGGAGAAGGTGAATTTGTTGGAGAAGCCCATGTCCGACAGTTATAGTGTGAAGTCCTTTATTTGTTGTTAGGTTTATCGATTGTGCTCCACCGAGGCTACTTGGTGGGATTACCTGAGTTCTTTGACCAGGGAGGACATTTCCTGGTTATGCCCCTGGCTGAAGATATCTTCTATGACTACTAGGATTGTGGGCCATTGGAGATCCTATTGGTCGGCTTGAAGCTAGCCACCTTCTATCATCCTTATTGCACTCTTTGCTAGTTTGGGCGTACCCAGATCTATCCCGATACTTCTGTGAGCCATCTGTACACTCACCTTCACCGGACCCCTTTCTTGAGTCAGTACCAGTGGGCTTGGTCTTCTCGACTGAGGATACCGGTTGGCGGTGATTTTGACAGTGGGTTATCTACGAGTTACAAGGCTTGGCTGCAAATGGAGGCAGAGCACCGAGCAGGACAAGAAGGGGATGCAAAAAGGAGGAGGACTTGATCTTACTTTGCTGTACCTTAATATTTTGCTTGTTTTCTTTTTTTATTTTTTTAGGACGAGGGCTTGCGAGCTACTTTGATATTTTTTGAAAACTATATCGGTAAACTCATTAATGAAAATTTCTACACTTTTTGGTTTACGATGGGTTTTCCTTTTTCTTTTCATTTTTTTTAAAAAAAAAATCTGTTTTTACAACATAAACTTAGTAAACTTTTGCATTAATCAACTACTTGAAACATGGTTACAAAAAGAAAATTCTGAACAAAGGTCTAGGCCGAACTTCTGATAAAAATTGCCTACATATCCCGAAGAAGGGAATCAGGCCATAACGTAGTTCGAGGTTCAGGTTACACTCAAGTATTGATGCTTTCCTTTTGCGGGCTTTTTCCTTAGGGGTAAAATCTTTTAAGATGGTCTGAGTTGAAGGGTGTAGAGAATACATTTCCATCCAAATCTATAAGGATGGCAGCGCCTCCTAACATTAGGGTCTTGATGAGATAGGGCCCAACTCAATTAGGCTTGAACTTACCCCTTGGATCAAATATGGGAGCTCTGATCTCTTTGAGGACTAAGTCACATTCCTTCAAGTTTCGGGACTTAACCTTTTTGTTAAATGCTCGAGCTATCATTCTCTAATATCCTTGAACGTGGAATAGGGCTTTGAGCCTCATTTCGTAAAAAAGAGCAACTCTTCGAATCTGTCCTTTGTCATTCTAACTCGGAGATATTGCTTTTAGCCATTACTCTTAGAGACGGGACCTCTAATTCTATGGGTAGAACTACTTCCATTGCATAGACCAAGGCATAGGGTGTTGCTCTAGTGGAAGTTTTAATCGATGTCCAGTATTTCCAAAGTGCAAATGGTAACTTTTTCGGCCAACCTTTGCTTCCTTCTATCATTTTTGTAGGATCTTCTTTACATTCTTATTTGCGGCCTCTACAGCTCCATTAGTTTGCGGCTTGTACGGCAAAGATTTGTGGTTGACAATCCGATACTCCTTCAACAGGTCTAAAACTTCTCCTTAAAAGTGGAAACCGTTATCGAAAATTATTTCATGTGGGACTCCGTACCAACAGATGAGATTTTCCTTGATGAACCTGGCTACTTAGGAGGCTTTCAAGACTGAGTAAGAGGTAGCTTCGACCCACTCTGTGAAGTAATCAATTGCTACGAGAATAAACTAATGCCCATTCGTTGCCTTGGGTGTAACCTTTCCTATGACGTCGATTCCCCAAACTGAAAACGGTCAGGGAGAGGTTATGTTTTACAGCTTTTCTTCTTTAACCTTCCACTCTCCCTTCGCCTGAGACATGACCAGAGCTGAGTATCCTATAACTTTTAACTTTATTGCCCCTAGTTCTAAGGAAGCTTCTAATCTGGCTAAGCAAGCTTCGTACTAGGCCTGATTGTTAGTGACCTCAAAACTCAAAAGCCAAAGGAATATGAGAATCATCGGGAGTGACAAGGAGTATCCCTATCCCATAACCGTATTGGTTTGAGGCTCCATCGAACAAGAGGGTTCACTGATCCTTCTTAATCTTCAGCACCTGCTCATCGGAAAACTCAAATTCAGGCTCTTTTCTCTGTTGATAGGGTGGTTGGCTAAGAACTCAGCGATGGCTCTCCCTTTTACTAATTTCCTCATGAGATACTGTAAATCAAACTCGACTAGCATCAGCAACCACCGGGTCAACTATCTTGTCAATGCTGGCTTTTCAAAAAGGTATTTGAGCTTGTCCATTCTTGTGATGAGAACAACCCAGTATGCTAATATGTAATGACGTAACTTCCTAGATGCCCAAACTAGTGCCCAAAAATTCTTCTCCAAAGGCGTATACCGCCGTTTGCATTCGGTCATTTTGTTACTCAAATATTAAACAGCTCTTTCTACATTAATTTTGCCTTCCTGTGCAAGCATACACCCTATTGCCGAATCAGTCACTAATAGGTATAGTATCAAAGGATTGTTGGGTTCTTGTGGTGACAAAATTGGAGGCTTTTGCAGATATTTCAGTACGGCTTCAATAGCGTCCTGACACTACTGATCCCACTGAAACTTGGTCCATTTCTTCAAGAGTCAGAATAAGGGTTCGCAAGTAGTGGTTAACTTGGCGATGCTGTTATGGTTGGTATACTAAAAATTATGTTTTTAGTATTTAATTTAATTTTTAATAAAATTGATTTTTCATTTTATGAGAATCTTTATGAGCAATGTATGTATATCATTTTTTTAATATTATGCATGGATATCTAATATTCTGTACATTATTTGATCTGGTGTGTAGTGTATGTCTTGCACACAGAAGATCCAATTTTACGTTCTTATTGAATATAAGTTATATGTTCACAGTTTAGATAGAAATGGACATACTATCGGTACGACTGTAGCCTAGAGTTTTAGTAGGTCTATTGTTCTAACTCTCTGTGTTAGTACACTTTGTGTGTATTGAACAGAACACATTGGGATAATTAATTTTATACTGACTATATAAATTAATTTACAACTCAAGGTTATTATGAATAGTGCTTATACTCTTAATCTTGAGAAAATTATTGATTTGCGTATATTTAATATTCGTTATTTTAATTCATTAGAGGGTGCGATCTTATATAGGTCTATATTCTCGGTGAGTTGAATAACGGTATTATTTATATGGTGATTATTAATTATTGATAGAATTCACGTCCCAAATAATCGAGATTGATGATACCTCCTTAAGAAAACTTATAAGTTTTGACTGGACCAAATCCTATAGGTGGATTTGATTATTCAGCGGTCAAATAAGTTAAGCAAAATGGCTTAAGAAATTTCAAGATGCTGATTAAATTAAATTATCAGTAATTAAATTTGATTGGCGAGTATCGAAAATCTTAACGTGGGGAGAAATGATAAGCATTTTATAACAGGAACTCAATGCAAGAAGGTTTTGAGATTATGGGTTATAGTGCAATTATAGTTCTTTAGTGGTGTGAACTGTAATTCAGTATTTTATAGAAATGACAGAAATCGCTACAAGAATTTCATAATTATAGATACCATTATGAGGTTTGCTTAATTGTGAAAATCGCTGATGGGTGTATGTGTTCAATTGGAAGTTTTACTCATAATTACTTCACAGGTTCTTACTGTAGCCCTATAAATATGTGGGTAGGCTGAACATGTTTCATAGCTTGTCTTTCAAGACTAAAACTGTCTAGATTCTACCAGTACGAGTTCTTGATAGATTGTAGCCCACACTACATCTAAGAATCGCATAAGAAAATACAGTAAAAAGTCTGACTGGAGTTTCAACTTGGGAACAAAAATGTAGTTGAAGATTTGACCGATAAAAAGCTATTCTTCTAAATTAATTTTGGTTACACGGGTTTTATTTTAATCGTTCGACGTCAAAAGTTTTATCTGGAGCCCGTTTCGGTGTTTGCCCTTCCAATTAATTTTTTACCAAAATAGTTTGCAAAAACAATGATCTTGACAGTTTTGCCTCAAATAATTTGATATTAGAGCCGCTTTATTTTTTTATTTACGGTTATCGGGGTCGAGTAGTTTTAGAATTGCACTAACTCGATTTTACAGGCGTTCTAATCCTGATTTTTTGTGATAGCCTTTTATTTCATATTTGATTGAATGGTTTAAATGATGATTATTTTTTTTAAAACCAAGGGGGTTGAGCGTGATAGATCGAATGTGAGATTTCGGGATATAGGATGGATGTAATAGGTAGTTATTTATTTTTAAATATCTGTTTAGATTATTTAAGAACATGTTGAATATATCCAAGAATATAAAGAACGACGGTGGCACCGGCGGTGGTTTCGGGAGTTTCGGGCCACGGATCGCGGTGGTTTTTTATGGTCTTTTGACTTATTTTCTAACGGCTTTTTCTACACTTTTTAGGCTGGAAAATTGTATTAAAACATGTCCTAAAAGCAGAAAAAAATTGGATAAAAATAGCCTTGTCGGCGGCACCATCGGGGGAGATTTTAGGCCATTTTTCGATTTTTTCTGATGTTTTGAAGATTGGTTTTAAACAGATTTTTTGGCATAAAAAAACTATAAAATACCACTTGAAAAATAGTCCAAAAAGTGAGAAAAAATAGCATCAAAATATGTGGAAAAAATCAGGCAGCAGTGACGGTTTGCTGGCGGCGACAGTAGCAGCCTTACTAGAGAAGCCTGATGCAATCAAGATACATAAATATGACAAGAAATAGAATTATTACAGCTTATCCTCTATAGAAAACTGAAACGCCTAAGCGTTTCACTTTGATCATAAAAACTGGGATATAATGCATATAGTGTTTATGTATATATGAACCGCGTGCATGATTACATATCTGTTTTATTTATCTTGTATATTTAAGTAATTCAGAAATTCAGTTTTAATTAAATATTTTGTAATGAAAAATAAAATTATTATTTTTAATTAATTAATTTTAATTAAATAGAAATTTTTTAGATATTTTATTATTAACAAAATATTACGTTTAAGATAATTTTTTATAAAATCGAATATCTTGGAAAAACGTGGAAGTTAATTTCGAATTTTGAATTAATTAAATAAAAAAATATTTAATCGAAATAAATTATTATTTTTTTTAAAATGTGGAACGAAAAATAAAATAAATAAATGCCTTCAATTACTACCTTAGCTGAAACGTTGAAGGAGAAACTGCGCATTTATTAAATTTTATTTATTCCACATTTATGCACGGAAAGATGGTTTGACAAACCAGAATCTTTGAAATCGTGTACACAAAAAGATGTTTGATTCTTTTAGATCGTGTGATTTTTGAAATTAATAAATGTATTTTAATTAAACGAGTTTTTATAATCCTAAAAAATATTTTTAAAATCTAAGTGGGAGACAAAATTTAATCACTGATAAATCTCGTGATTGCTATCACCAATTTGTAGATGATGCAATTAAACCCTACATGATGGCAGTAAGGCCTTCCTCCCCGTCGGACAGATTAATTGCGGTATCGCCAGTACAAACCTCATTTAAGGATAATTTTGGATAATTATTAGTGTAGATCTCTTCTCTATCTGAAGGATTCATAATGATTAATAGTTAACTGTATATAATAGTATTCTCTCCATCTGAGTTGCTGCTATTCTATACTGAACCGAAGTTATGTCAACTATTTAATTTTACTTAGCAGGATCAGTTGCCTAGATAGTAAAATTAATAGAAATTGGCCTGTCTGGTCATATAATGGATTGTAGACGTCTTCCTATCGAGACATGTTATTCGCAGGATACTAGCCTACTGTCAAATTTCTTTTAAAATGGTAGAGGGAACCAAATTAAAATAAATTCAAAATTTTGCTCATCATAATTAACAGTATTTTTAATTATGTGATTCTCAAGATTAAAATGGCTTTCAACCGACTTGCTTTAATACTCAAATAAAAAAAACTTACGAAACACAATTTTGTTGACAAAAAAAGTAATTTGGATATAGCTTTATCTACCAATAATATTCCTTCAATACCAAAAAATGTGTTTGTTTCAGAAAAAAACTTTTTTCTCTTGGCCGAAAGGCATGAAGAAGAAAAAGGTTCAGAAATAGGGAGACACGAGCTTTTATATGATTTGTAGTAGATATATCTTGATATTACCATTGGAGAATAATAAACATGTGATTTGGAAAGGTTATGGTTTATTTTATGTGGAAATCAAGAAAATTTGGGGGTTTTCGGGTTGTTGGGTCTCAACGTTGAAATTGAATGAATTTTTGGACTATTGAGAGTTATATTAACCTAATTATATATGAAAGTTTATCGATTTCTATGATACATGAAAACCTATGGGTGTCGGGTCCAGATTTTGCATAAATGTATTGAATTGACAAGTATGACGATGAAAGGTGTTGATTGGGAGTTTTGAGTTAATTAAAATTGGATAATGTGAAGTTCATGAAATTAAGAATGTGTACCATCATTTATAACTCCATATGTGGGTTGGGTGTTGCCGAGAGGAACCGGGTCTTAACGGTTGGCCTCGAGGATATATGTATATGTGTGGATATTTAATACATGGCTGTGTGCGTATTCATATATGGGGATTAGATAGTGCATAATTGAATATTAGGGCACATCCGAGTGACTGTTCGGCGATGAAAGACCGCAAAGAATCTGATGATTTGGTTAGTGTTATCCCCGGTGAAAGAATATAAACATCGTTGTGTATGTTTGCTATATTGTTGAATGTCAGGAAACAAATGGAAAACTTGTGATCATGGAAAGGTGTTGATAATGCGTGTATGTGCATGAGTGGTAAAAAAATTGGAAAACCTTGATAACGATTGTGGAAATTAATGACTTGTTAAAAGAGTACACCCGATTTGGAGTTGGACATAATTGGTAGACGCACGTGAGTGTGTGTCCGTGTGGGCGCATGCGTGTGTATGGTTAATCGAGAACTTGAAATGGTTATCAGGGTAAAGAAATAAGGACTAAACGGAATTGGTTTTATAAAATGGAAACCCGGTTATGTGAATGTTGCTTGAGTTAGAAACAAACTTGGTTCTTATTTGGAAAAACGACGTGTTGCATTCACATAACCATCCTCGCATGTCATGCATTTGTTCATATTTGGTCTTGTTCCTACGAGCTTCGGCTCACGTTATTTAACAACATTTCAGGTGATAGCGGAAGAAGACTATGGATTGAGAAGTACGGTCTTGGGCACCACGTTGTGTTGATGGGCAGAATTACATTTCATTTGAGGGATGAGTTTGTAGATGTAATTATTATGTTGAATGTTTGAGTTAATGTGTTTCTGGGTTGGAGTAACTCGGGTTGTAAGGCTTTATGGTCGTGATCTCATAATCTGTATGCATGTGAGGACGTGAGTTCGTATTTCGATTTGGATAAAGTGTGATGATGTTAAAACTTTGGTTTTCCAAGTTATTGAGTTGAAGGAGGTTATTTTCATATTTAATGTATGTTTTTAACTTTAACTTTTTAGTTTATGAAAGCTATGTTTAAAGTGTACGTGGTTTTGGTGTTGTTCCTACTCTTAGAAAATTTGTAGGATTTTGGGGTAGTTGGTCTCGGGTACCTCATCGCTCGAGCGGTAGAGAATTCTCTTGAGCGGCCTCTGCTGGGCGGCACACCCTTTTGGAAATTTGTTTTAGAAACAAATGTGTTTGTTATCTCTTGAGACTCTTTTCGATATAAAAAGTTATATTTTGGGAGTTTGTTTACGTTTTAAAAAGGGCACCTGTTACTTCAATTTTGAGGGGAAAAAAGGAAACGTTTTGGGTTATATGATTAACAAAGTTTAATCTTGGTTAATCTTTGATTTGTCTTCGCAATGAAGGCTCAAACTCAGGTTTAATTACCCTTTTTCATGAGATTTTATTGTTAAAAAATCAGGGCGTTACAAGAGGCACTTCTAGTTTGTGAATCTTGTTTAGAGGGTAAGATGACCAACATGCCATTTTTGGCCAAAGGTTATAGAATTAAAGAACTGTTGGAACTAGTTCATTCTAATGTGTGTGGTCCTATGACAATCCGGACTAGATGTGACTTTGAGTAATTCGTCAGTTTCATTAATGAATACTCAAGATATGGATACATTTACCTGATGCAACGTAAGTCTAAATGTTTGAGAAATTCAAAGAATTCAAGGCGGAGGCGGAGAAGCGTCTGGGTAAATGTATCAAATCACTACGATCCGACCGTGGTGGGGAATAACTCTTTGGAAAGTTTAAGAATTACTTGTTATCAGAGGGGATTATATCCCAATTGACTGCACCTAACACTCTGCTGCAGAATGGTGTAGCAGAAAGAAGGAATATGACTTTTATGGAGATGGTAAGGTCCATGATGAGTTATTCAGGTTTACCTAATTCATTTTGGAGAATCGCTATAGAGATAGCGGCTTACATTCTAAACTTGGTACCTTCTAAGTCAGTACCTTATACTCCTATAGAATTGTGGACCAGGCGTAAACTTAGTTTAAAACACATTTGAATTTTGGGGTGTCTAGCACATGTGCTGAAAGAGAATACGGGTAAGTTAGAATCGAGGACACAAATCTATTTCTTTATGGGGTATCCTAAGGGAACGAATGGTGGTCTATTTTATAATCCTAAGGATCAGAAAGTCATTGTTAGCACCAATGCCCAATTCTTAAAAGATGATTATATTATGGACCACATGCCCAAAAGCAACATTGTTCTAGAAGAATTAAGAGAAAATACCAGTAGAACGAAAGAACAAGTCGCTGATATTTTGTTACCTAGTCGTTCTGGGAGGATTATCGAGACAGATGCAAATCAAGAACATGGTGGTGATGCACAGGGTTCAGATTCTACACAACGTGTTACTACTAGTACACAGGCACAAGTAGTGCCTCGTTGTAGTGCGAGGGTTGTTCGTCAACCTGATCGGTATATGTTCTTGAGAGAGTATTTTGATAAGATCTCGGTAGAATTGGATACCGAGCCCTATAACTACAATGAAGAACTTCAGAACAAAGATGCAGATATTTTGCAAAGGGCTATGAATGCAGAGATAGAATCTATGTATTCCAATCAGGTCTGGAAACTTGTAGAATCACTCGAAGGGATAAAATCTATTGGATGCAAGTGGATCTACAAGAGGAAGAGAGGAGCAAACAGAAAGATTGAAACCTTCAAATTTAGGCTTGTTTCTAAAGGGTTCACTCAGAAAAATGGATCAATTATGAGAAAACGTTTTTTCCAGTAGCCATGCTTAAGTCTAACTAAATTTTCTTATCCATTGCTGCTTATTTCGATTACGAAATATGGCAAATAGATGTCAAGATAGCTTTTCTTAACAGAAGTCTTGACGAGTGCATCTATATGATATAACTAAACAGATTCATTATAAAGGACCAGGAGCATATGTTGTGCAAGCTTAAGAGATCTATTTGTGGACTTAAACAGGTATCGAGGTCTTGGAACACTTGATTTGATCAAGTGATAAAGTCTTATGATTTTGATTAGAGCCTGGACGAGCCATGTGTGTATAAGAAGCGTGACGGAAGCGTGGCGATCTTCCTAGTACTTTATAGAGACGATGTTTTACTCATCAAAAATGATGTGGGGGCATTATCTATGATTAAAGTATGATTATCTGGGCAGTTCGATATGAAGGACTTGGGAGAAGCCAGTCATATCCTTAGGATCAAGCTTGTGCTAGATCGGAAACAAATGACGTTAGGCTTATCACAAGCAAAATATATCGATGATATCCTTACTCGTTTTAGTATGTAGGATTCTAAGAAAGGGTTTCTCCCTTTCAGGCATGGAATCACTCTATCCAATGATCAGTGTCGTAAGACACCTAATGAGATAGAGAAGTTGAAGCCGATTCCTTATACTTCGACAGTAGAAAGCCTCACGTATTCCTTGCTTTGCACTAGACCTGACATCTGCTTTACCGTTGACATGGTTAGAAGATATTAGTTTAACCTAGGGTAGGAGCATTGGACTATGGTAAAAAATATAATCAAGTACCAAAAAAGGACTAAGGATTATATGTTAGTTTATCAGAGAGACAGTCTAGTATCTTTGGGGTACACAGACTTAGATTTTTAGTCTGACAAACATTCCCATAAGTCTACCTCAGGATATGTGTTTACCTTATGAGGTAGAGCTATTAGTTAGAGGAGTATCAAGCAGTCCTGCATTGCTGATTCTACCATGGAAGCCGAGTACGTGGCAGCTTCTAAAGCAGCTAAGGAGGTCGTTTGGCACAGAAACTTTCTGTTGGATCTAGAGGTGGTCCCATTCAGTTTAGTCGGCTATTACACTTTATTATGACAATAGTAGAGCGGTTGCAAACTCGAAGGAGCTAAGGGTTCACAATAAAAGTAAAGAATGTTGAGCATAAGTATCATCTTATACGAGAAATTATACAGAGATGTGATATTGCTGTGACCAAGATTGTATTAGGAGACAATCTTGTAGAGTCTTTTATAAAGAGCTTACCGATTAAGACTTTTGATAGTCATGTAGACGGTATGGGAGTCAGATGTATAGCAGTATGATTTTGAGTATAAGTGGGAGATTGTTAGGGTTGGTATATTAAAAATCATATTTTTAGTATTTAATTTTTTTAATAAAATTATTTTTTTATATTATGAGAATCTTTATGAGGAATGTATGCATATCATTTCTTTGTTATGCATGGATGTCCAATATTCTGTACAATATTTAAGCTGGTGTGTAGAGTACAGCTTGCACACAGAAGATCAGATTTTAAGTTCTTGCAGAATATAAGTTTTATGTTCACAATTTAGATAAAAATGGACATACCATCGGTACGATTATAGTACAGAGTTTTAGTATACCTATCTTGGTTACGGGGAATAGATAATAGCGTCGTCTATTGTTCCGACTCTTTGTGCTAGTACATTTTGTGTGTATTGAATGAGATATATTGGGATAATTAATTTTATACTAACTATATAAATTAATTCACACATCAAGATTACAATGAATAGTGCTTATACGCTTAATCTTAAAATAATTATTGATTTGCGTATATTTAATATTCGTTATTTTGATTCATCAGAGGGTAGGATCTTATATGGGTCTATATTTTCAATCAGTTAGATAGCAGTATTATTCATATGGTGAATATTAATTATTGACGGAATCCACGTTCTGAAGGATCGGGATTGACGATACCCCCTTAAAGAAACTTATAATTTTTGACTGGGTCAAACTGTGCAGGTGGATTTTATTATTCGGCGGTCAAATAAGTTAAGCGAAATGGCTTAAGGAATTTCAAGATGCCGATTAAATTAAATTATCAGTAATTAAATTTAATTGCGAGTATCGAAAATCTTAACGTGGGGAGAAATAATAAGCATTTAATAATAGGAGCTCAATGCAAGAAGATTTTGAGATTATGGATCCGAGCGCAATTATAGTTTTTTAGTGGTGTGAACTGTAATTTAGTATTTTATGAAAATTGCTAAAATCGCTGTAAAGTTTTCATAATTACAGATACCGCTACGAGATTTGTTTAATTGCGAAAATCGCTGATGGGTGTCTGTGTTCCACTGGAAGTCTTACTCATAATTACTCCACAGGTCTCTACTGTAGCCCTATAAATATGCGGTTAGGCCGAACCAATCTCATAACTTGTCTTTCAAGACTAAAGTTGTCCAAGTTCTGCCGGTACGAGTTCTTGATAGATTGTAGCTCACACTACATTCAAGAATTGCATAAGAAAATACAGTAGAAGGTCTGATGGGAGCTTTAACTCGGGAACAAAAACGTAGTTGAAGATTTGACCGGTAAAAAGGTGTTCTTCTAAATTAACTTTGGTTGCACGGATTTTATTTTGATCGTTCGACTTCAAAAGTCTTATTTGGAGCCTGTTTCGGCGTTTACCCGCCCAGTTAATTTTTTACTAAAAATCGTTTGCAAAAATAATGATCTTGGCAGTTTTGCCTCCATGAGATGTATCAACTGATGAACTGAACCTTTCCCAAGAAGCTCCTTACATCCTTTTCGGTCTTTGGGGGAGGGATTTCGAGAATGGCCTTGATCTTTGAAGTGTCTACCTCTATGCCTCACTGTGTGATCATGAATCCGAGCATTTTTCCTGCTGTAACTCCAAAGGCACATTTCTGAGGGTTTAAGCACATCCTGTACTTTTTGATCCGCTCAAAGAATTTCCTTACTGCAGCGACGTGTCCTTCCTGAGTTTTGGATTTCATGATCATGTCATCCACATATACTTCTACATCCTTGTGTATCATGTCGTGCAACAATGTGGTCGCAGCCCTTTGATAGGTTGCTCTCGTATTCTTTAGTCCGAACGGCATGACTCTATAACAGTAGGTACCCCAAGGCGTTATGAATGTAGTCGTCTCTCGGTCTTCTAGAGCCATCAGAGTCTGGTTATACCCTAAAAGTCCACCCATAAAAGACAAGAGCGCATTCTTAGCAGTGTTATCTACCGATATGTCTATATGGGGGAGAGGGAAGTCATCATTTAGATTAGCCCTTTTAAGATCCTGGAAGTCGACACATACTCGGATCCTTCCATCCTTCTTTCGGGTACTCTATGACCATGAGAAATTCGATGTCTATCTGTTTGGTAACTTCTTCGTTGATCTTGAGCGCCTAATCTGACCTAATCCTTCTCAGCTTTTGCTTGACGGGTTTGGCATCAGAGTACAAAGGGATTTAGTGTTGTACAATGTCGGGGTCTATGCCAGACATATCTTCGAAGAACCATGCAAAAATATCTTTAAATTCTTTTAATGAAAAGATTAGTTGTTCACGTTCCTCTAAAGATAGTGTGGAACTAACTTGAATCATTTGTGAATTATTTTCATTATTAAGATTTATTGAAGCAGTTTCCTCAATTATAGGCTCAGCTCGCATTTTTTCTTTCTTTTCGATTAAATTTTTTAATTCTTGGGGGATATCCTCCTCGAATTCGTTAAAACCTTCGGAATCAAGATAAAATATTTGAAACATAGCAAAGTAAAGTCTGATTTCATTTTATTAATTTCAAAAGAGGTTACATCTTGAGACTCAAAACAAAAAGAGCTCGGGATGCCAACAGATGCATTCTCGGCGAACTAGCGTTAACCAACTTGGTAAAGACAGATTCAACAGACTCCAACCCACTTGTTATATCATGCATAATAGAAGACTCAATAGGCTGACTCTTTTTCATTTTAGTTGCATCCATGATAAGTGAGGTGTGATCCACTTGCGCGTCAGCTTCCACCATCAATACGTCCTCGTCTTTTTCATTATTGCCTATACGCACCTAGGCCATCTCTTTATTGAAGGAAGACCCCAGATCTCCTTCTTCACAAAGATTTGCCCAATTTGCCTGCATCTTTCTGGAAAAAGCCATATGCCAAAACTCAGCTTCTTCATCACTGTCAGATAGCTGATAGTTGAAAATGATCTCCAGCCTTGGCAATTTTTTATTGGTTTTCTCTTCTATCAATGGTTCGGGAACTCGCAGTGAAGGAAATCGTCCCCTTCTTTGATGAAACGGCTATTCAGCGTTGGCCCATACTTCCCCATGCTTGATTTTTCCAGTTCTGGTGTGTATCCTAGTTCGTATCCATGGTGATTGTGATTCACCGGGATCGGTTCCAAAATCCCTTACAGATGCTTACCTAATCCCATGCTTGGAAAGTAGGGCATTTCCTTCATCATGACTATGACCGTTGGATTCACATAGTTTTTCTCATCATTCATCAGAACTTGTACGGCCTTGGTTTCATCAAAATCAAACCCATTTAGCAAGAAATCCTCCTCCCCATGTTGGATCTCAAGAAGTGGGATAGCATCGCTGAGCATGGTTGACAAGCTAGTTTCTCCCGGTATAGTGATAGTTACTCCATCTTTGATCAGTTTTACCTTTTGGTGGAGGGCGGACGAAATGACTCTAATCAATGGGTCGTGCAACCATGGCCTTCTCAGTAGCAGATTGAATGATGTTGGCATAGCAAGGACATGAAACTCTACTTCATTTTCCAAAGCTTTCACTGTTATAGCAAAAGTCACCAATCCTAAGGCATCTCTTTGTGTGCTATCATATGGTCGTACCCTCTGTGCACTCGGCTTAAAGTCTTGCGTTTTCAATCCTAGGCAATAAGCAGTTTGCAACTGGCATACATTTAGAGCGAAACCATTGTCGACCAAAACAATCGGTACCCATTTCCCTAAACATTTGACGGTTAGATGTAACGGCTTATTGTGGGATAGCCCATTCACTGGAAAATCCCTGTCATTGAAGGCAATAACATTGGACTATTTCTTGGGTATGAGCATTCCAACCAGTTGGTCTAGAGAGACATCAATTGGTATGTCCACGTTGTTCAAGGCTTTTAGGACGGCCCGTCGGTGCTTGTGGGATGCCACGAGCAACCCCTAAATGCTTACATTGGCTTGTGTCTTTTTAAGCTGTTTCAGAACTACGTCTTCCACTTCACTATGTTATCTTTCTACTCTTTCTGCCTGCTTCCTTGGTTCCTCTGTGCCCTTACTTGGTTACCCCTTCTCTAACTGTGCGGTCTTAAAATGTCTCTTGCTCCTTGTCAAATGCTCTATCTGCTCTTCGGGTTTCCATAGTCCTTCAAACTGCTCAACCACCTCCCGAATTTTGACCACTAGGCATCCTTTCTCTTGGAAGGCCTAGAAGTTGTCCGTGTTAGCATTCTCCTCATTGCCTCCTTCATTTTTCTAAAAGTCTTCCTCAATTCCCATTATGTTCTGTGAAAACCAATTGGACTCTTTATTGATTTCGGCCTCTAGCTCAAAAAGTTGTGGCAACGAGATTTCATCCAACGGGTCTTCGTAACCGTATGGTAGGGGAGGGCCCTAAGGTTCTCACGGGCCTCCATGGTCACATGGTTCTTCGACTATTGGGTGCTATTCTGGCACATTTTCTTCTTCATCATATTCTGTATTTGTGAATTCTTACTCGACCTCTTTCAACTTTCCATATCATTCTCTTCCTAATAATCCCATCCGAGAGAACATGAGATCGGTCCCTCGGGTAAAGGTGTCCTCAATTTTGACTCATAGAGAGGAACAACATATATGGAAGGATCAAATGCAGGACTTGTGGTTCCCAATGAATTCACTTGGGGAGCCTTTTCCTTCTTCTATTCCTTCTTCTTAGCTTCCGTATTGACTAGCAGACTCTCTTTCTGCTTGTTCTCACTGTCAACGTCCTTTTCCTTTGAAGATTCTCTGTCTTTCTCCATAGAGGACTCTTCTACTTTTAATATTGTTTTCCCTATTCCTTCTGTTTCAAAACTCAGGTTGGCTTCCCTATACCAAGCTATCCCTCAATGCCAAGATGTATCATCGCTCGGGACATGCCACTTAATGTCAATTTTGACCTCTTCTAAATCATCTAATGCCTCGAGGCGGGCCAAATCTTCCCATAGGCGTTTGACTTCTTCATCTTTCTCATCATTGGTAGGGGAGGGATTTTCTCTTCATGGACAATGAAAATTGGCAAGTTAAAAGAATCGTCATCAATCAATTCCTGAATAAAGTTATCAATCCATAACACCTTCTGCCCAGATGGAAAATTTGCAATTAGTTTCAGTTTTGTTACAAAAACTATGAACTTCGTGGGATCATAACTTTCTAATCCTCTCTCGATAGCGTTCACATTCTGCTAGTTGGCATGATTCGGAAGAGGGTTAGTAGTAATGTTCAATTTTTGTATAGTGGTGGGAGGAGGGATTACTTTGTTGTCAATCAAATCTTGGATCTCATGTCAAAGTTGCATGCAATTCTTAGTCAGATCTTTGTGCCCCTGGTGAAAAAAGTAGTACTAGGCAAGATTATACTGGGGTGGCAAAGGATTTAGAGGCGGGGTTGGCTCTAGAGGCTTTAGGAGACCCCTTTCAATTAGGTGGCTTAGGATGGATGTCAAAGGTACAGTGAGTTGTGCGAAGGTTCTCTTTTGATTTCGAGGTAGATTTTGGACTGTCGGCTAAGCAGATGGGCTTGCCTGATTCGGGTTAGGATTTAAAAAGTTCACTTCATAACTTCGGCTTATGGCATTGGAGGCATTGGAGGCACTGCTCTGATTATTGATGTATGGCTTCCGAACTGTTCTTTGACTTGATTATCCCTTTTCAATATCCCCAGACTACAGAGCGTCCTCTATTTGTACCCCAGTATCGAAAACCTGCTCAAATGTCATCAATGGCTACGTGATCAGATACTTTCAGAACTGCAGCTGCAAGCTCTTCACCACCATTCTTACTTGCTCCTTCTCAGTAGGTTAGCTTGTCATTTTGGCTTCCTTAGCCCTCCACTAGATCAGGAACTCGACAAAAGATTATTTGGCCTCTTGTCGAGTTATCTCGAGTTTCCAGGTGGTGACATCGAGGTGGATGTTGTAGTTGTACTGATTAACAAATGCGGTGGTAATGTCCTCCCATATCCTCGCCTTTGCAGCATCTAAAGACATAAACCATTTCTGAGCGGCTTCTGACAAAGACCGCTGAAAAAGATGGGTTTTTAATTGATCACTGATACCCATCGGCGATAAAGTTCCCAAATACATTCTTAAATGGATCCTCGGGTCCCCGGTCTCGTTAAACTTCTCCATATCAGGCATTTTAAATTTCTCAGGTAACTTAGCATCGGGGAATATGCAGAGTCCTTTGACACATAACATGTAATCCTCAACCCCTCGGGCTTTTCTCAAAATGTTCTCCAATTTGTCAACCTTATCAGACAAGATTGACTCATTGGTGGCCAAGATTTCTAAAATTCCTGGCCTGATGAGCTGTACAACTGTTGGCTGGGCTCTCTCGAGCCCCACATGATCATCCTAAATGTTATCTACTATACCATCTTCAGGGTCATTTGGAACAATCACATTGAAGTCTGCAACTTAGGTTTGTAAAGCTTGGAACTGAGCCTGACACTGAGTTTAGATCCTAGCCTGATTCGTTACAGTAGTACTAACTCCTTCGACTGTCCGTTGCAATTCTAGAATTGCCCTCATCATATTAGCCATGGTCACTTTCAGGTTTTCCATTAGCAATCTCAACTGATTGGTACATCTGAGTCGTCCTCTCGGAGATCGGACCCAAGCGCGTATAGGTTCTTCTTTTCTCAGCACTATTATCTTAGGTCTCTGAACTGAAAGGGCTTACGTAAAACGAAAGGCTCATTAACGGGTTCTAAACTCAAAATAACTCATCCTCAACGACGAATCGGGAGGACAAAAATTAACCCTAAACGGGGTGCAAACTATACAAACAAAAGTATCAGTAAAAAAAAATCACATAACCCTAAAAGATTTATTGATTATAAAATAAGGGTTCTAAGAATCTATATGCACATGGAAAGGCTGGTAGGTCTTCACTCAGTGTACATTCTTAATAGAGTCAAGAACCTCCTAATGCTAGGAATGGTGCAAGGCATGATCAAACGGTACGTAATAGCTCTTTTTGCCACATCTATTGAATCATGTGGCCAGAAAGCTTCCAAGCTTCCCCAACATAGCCTCGAGACAGTAAATTGACCATAGTATCGGGTAGGCAGAGCGGGGATTTGAGAACCAAGCACACAAATATTCAAATGTAAATACGAATAGCGATGAAAAGTTTTTAACAAGAACCATTGACATTTCAAGTTTAGCTCTCTTGCGATTTTATTTAAAAAAACCAGTCGCCAAAAAAAGCTAAGAATGTTTTGATGGGAGCGCGTGGGGGATGCTCCGGATATCTATTGTTTTTAAAAAATATTCTTTTTTTCTTTTCTTTTTTAAAACAAAAGTTCAAGATATCTGAGCATCCTTTTTGAAAAATAGAGTCGCCACTTGATTTTTGAGAAAAATTAAGAAAAATAAAAAGAAGGTTGTGGTTTTTTTAAAAACGTAACCAGAGAAAAAGAGGATTCGGGAGTTAAGGTACGAAAAGGGAAGGTGTTAGGCACCCTTTTCGCCCAAACACGAGGTTGGCCTTTACTTTGTTAATGCTGGTTCTTATTGTAAATTTTTTAAAGGTAATATGTACAAAATAGGAGGTTAAATAGAGTTTAAACAAAAGAAGACAATGAAACAAAAATATGACTACGTTCCTAGGGTCATGCAAATTGGTTGTTATTTGTAGATATGCTACACGTATTGTTTGAGCAAAGCAAAGCGAAAAATATGTAAATAAGCGGTAAACGGACAAGTAAGATTCTAAGGGTCATGCAATAGTGTTTATGTCCCTATCATGCTGTAAACAAGCTGTACAGAATAGACCGAAGAGACTTAAACATCATATTTAAGTTACTAGACATGTAGAAAACTCACGATCGTAACAACAAATATTGCGGCCGTGACAAGAATAGTCACAAAAGAGGTGGCCGTAACAACGATAGGGTTATCACGAAGAACAGAATAAATATATCTTACGATCGTAACAAATAAATGTTGTACCCATGATTTTTTAGGAGGTACAGAAAGGATATATACATTGCACGTGGCTTAAAACAGGCACAAATGAATAAGATATGCATGACATAGACCACAACCTATTACTTTTAGGCTAGATCTGCCATTCTTCATCATCTATGGAAGTAATAACTCTAAACAGAATATACATAATATCAAAAATAAATAATAGAAAGCTTAAAACACATTTACATGCTATTGATCTCTCAACAACTACACGACCGTAACAAAGGGGATGACGACCGTGAAAAACATGATGGAAAAGAAGGCGACCGTAGCATTTACATAACCTTAAAATCATGCGAATACAAAGGTACGTAGAATGAAGACCATGATCCATTTGGTTTAGGCCTGACCTACCATTCATTACCCGACAGGAAGATAGATAGAGGCACAACAAGAGAAAATATTAAATAGAGTAATAAAAGGATGTATAAATTTGAAATAAACAGATAACATAGGGGTTTAAAAAGGGTTTTTTTTTCATTTTTGGCTTTAGAATAATGTCACGACCGTAACAATACAATGTTGCGGCCGTCCATATACAGAGGCATAAATGTACCAACTCCTATAAAAAGGACACAGCCGTCACTGTGGGTTTAATAGAACACACGGTCGTGACATAAAAAAGTTACGGCCAGTTTGTTCTAGAACCTCAGTAAGCTTTTGATGTGTTCAGTGTGCTTGTGAGCATCGAAACATGATGTAAACAAATGTAAATATACAAAACAAAAGGCTATGCAGATATTGCTAATGATGAAAACTTGGAAAAAATGAATATCTACATTGAAATGAATGGTACATAGGTAATAAAAACAATGAAAATCTTATCCACGACACTTTCGGGGAAGAAGATGAGGGTTTAAGAAGAGTCGTGGTATCTTAAAGTTACCTCGTGTGAATATCCACTTCGAATGGCCTCTCGGTGGTGAGAACACAATACCTCTAAACCAATATACGTGCTCCAAGAATTCCTCCGAAGCAAGCAAGTGCACAAACGAGGCTTGAAAAGTATAGAATCGATAGGAGAATATTGGGTGGGGGAGTATTTGGGTAGAGTTTTGGTATCCAGGTATGTCTCTCTCTTGTTTTTGTTTGGAATTGCCGCCTATTTATAGGCAATGTGAGCAACACAGACCCCTTCTAGAATGCTGCCACCGGTCCAAAAGAAGGTAATAGTGACGGCCGCTACCTTTTTGCTTTTGTATAGTACAGGCTGCTACTTTTATGGTGGTGAAAAGGACAGTCATGACTTTTCACAGCCTGGATAAAAATTCAACGGTTGTGACAAATAAAGTCACGGCTTGATTTAGGATTTTCAAAAAGGTGGCAGCCGTGAGAATAAAAACACGGCCTGTTATAGGGTTTTCAAAAAGGTGTCGGCCGCGTGGATAAGGATATCACGGCCTGAAGGTTTTTTAGGGTCTTTGGGTTTCAAGTCATATTCATGATTTCGCTTGCTTAGGGGTATCCTCGAGCATGATTCTCATACTTTTGTAATTATGACGCATTCAAGGTAGGTACCTAAGATTCGACTTGGTTAGATTTAGGTGTGTACACTACCAAGTAACCCAACGGTCCCAAGATCAACACTTCCACAGTCCCACTCGACTGATGAGTCTATAACTCTATGACTTATGGACTTGTCATGTCAATAACTCAATTTTAAACCTTTTTCTCTCTCTCTAACTGTTAGAGTTTAGAATATAGTTAAATAATTATTATCTGATCATGTAGTTAAAAATATTAAATAAATTTAATTTTTTAAATGAATAATACTCTTAATAAATTTTACATAGTGAACGAATTTAATCAAAAAAATATAAATAAAACCAATAACATAATATTTTTTAATAAATAAAATTAATAAAATCCATATATAATAAATTGTGCCGTTGGAACACCCCCGCCCCACGGTTCCACTAGTGACTAGACTGATAAATCTATGCTCATTGACTTGCCATGTCAGTACTTAATTTTAACCCCTCTCTCTCTCCTCTTAGAATTTAAAATATAGTTAAATTTGAAATATAGTTAAATAAATATTATCTAATTACGTAGTTAAAAAATAAAAAATCTCGTATAACTTGTTATTGTGATGCAATAACAAGGGTGCTGCGGTACAAATGAAAAATTGGAGGTTACAAACATTACGTTATTCAATATGAAAATAATTTGGCCACAATAAAAGATCATGCCAAAGAGCACCAATGATGAGGAGGGAGAAAAAACAAGTACTTACAAAAATTGCCATTTTTTTTTTCAATTTTATATTGTTGACTCATTGTAATTTTACTTTATTAGGGATGATAAAGGACTGCACCAGATGTCACTGATTCTCAATGCATGACACAATCCACTAGTTAGAGGGGGACACAGCTGAGAAAGAGCCAACCTTCAACATATAGGGGCAAGGGTAAGGGCAAGGTATGGTTTACCCCATTTCATTATTTGTGGAACAAGTTCCATATCTATTACTAAGAAGTCCAGTTGTGTTGTAGGTGTAGGATACCCGTTGGGCTCCCTTTTTGTGTTGACAGTTGGGGCCCTAAGTTTTTGTGCTGTGGGAGTTTGTGCAATCCACTGCTCTCTAATGAAATTACACAACTTCATTTTCTTGGTTATTTGATTTACTAATATGAAAACTTGCAAACATTCACAGGGTTCTGGAGCTAGGCACAGGGATTTTGGAGGGTTTTGTGCAGTAGGTCTTTCCTCACAATGGTTTTTTTGTTTTTGTTGTCAAACTTGAGTGCATTTTCTATATGTGAGAATTGTTATTTACTATACACATTGTCATACATGAGAATTGCTTAGTGTTTAATACAATTTTTTTACTTGCAGGACACTAGGAGAGGCAATGAAGCCTTTCCTCACAGTGGTATTTTTGTTTGTGTTGTCAAACTGTTTGCTAATTGAATGAGACATCTTCACTGTCCTTCTTTGTTAATTGGTCTATTCTACTGTAGAATTTTAATGATTGGGAACCTTCTTGGAGCTATAAAGGCAGTAATACTTATGACCACAAGCACATAAAATGGTCCAAGGATTATGAATTGTGTTTAGGTCTCTTAAGCTGTGTGTATTTTAGTTCCATGATTCTATATGATGCTTCTTTCTCCAGATGTGTTTGATTCACTTGATTTTCTTGTGGCAATTTGGCGGGGGGGGGG
>JAOTRH010355445.1:0-36362 GCA_034768845.1 Heliamphora exappendiculata | reverse complement strand
AGAATTTGAAGAACAAAATTAATATATATGAGAGAGTTGATTTGAAGGTTTGAAGTATGTAAAACCAGAGCTCAAAGGCTCTATTTATAGGCTAAAAGTTCGTACTAGCCGTTAAGCTCAAAATTAAAAAAAATAGCCTATTCGGTCGACTGAAGAAGCTAGTTCGGTCGACTGAACTTGACTTCAGTCGACCGGATCTTATCATCGGTCGACTGACCCGCAACTGCTCAATTTTTTCGACTTCAAACGACCATAACTCCTTCATCTGGACTTCGAATATGATCATTCTTGTATTTAAATTGAAGCCCAGGAAGTCTACTTTTCAATGGTTTAAATCTCATATCAAAATTCATTTTGTACGAAAAATTATGGCTAAAATACCGAAGGTATGTCAAATTTCTTCCCACAAATTTTTCATATTTTTGGCCGAACTTCTTTTGAAACATTTTAAAACATATTTTATACTTTGAAAATGATTTGTTGTGAAATGTTTAACCAACCTATAGCCCATCTAAGGTCTCCTATGAGTTTTCACACATATAACCAATGGTATGTGAACTTATATAGGTTCTAGTGCATTTACACTTAGAAAATCTTCTGGTCCTTCAAGTTCTTTTTTTGTCTTCTTGGTTTTTCTCTTACTCTATAGATCTTAGCCGCTTGAATATGATCTTCATACTTCATGGCTTTCATTTTGCTTTCTCAATTGTGCTTGTGTCATTAAAATCCTGTGGACACACTCAATTTGCACAATTGGAAGCTTTGGTTTGTTATCATCAAAATAAGTTGAAACCTAGTTAAGCCAACAATCTCCCATTTTTTGATGATGACAAACAAAGAGAAAAATGAGATTTCCTTTACAAGGCTCCCCTCACAATATGCATATAACCAAGATTTAAAAAATATAACGCAATTAATTCATAGACTTTGAATATTTCAAATGATAAATATTTGGGGACATTTTTACCGCTATACGTGAAAACATTTTACATATCAAAACATTTGAAATATAAGCTCTCCCCCTTTTTACAAATTAAAAAGATTTAATTATTAAATGCAGTGTATACACTCTCTTTTTCTCGTATCAAAAGGAATAATAATACTTATTTTACTCAAATATTCTTTCCCTTTTGACATCATCAAAAAGTAGAAGCTCAAAAATAAAACTTATTGAAAAATTATTTTTCCACTCTTGATATAGCATCATTTGACAGAAAAACAAGATACCAATTGTTAGAAAATCAATTGTCAAATTAATACTAATTGATATGATACCAATTGTTATTCGATATCAAGTTATACCAATTTATAAACTAATGTCAATTGTTATTCATGGATAGAAATATAAATAATACCAATTGTTAATCATTCTCTCCATTTTCTAAGAAAACTATTGAAAATGATCATTTTTACATCAATAAAGAAAATAATAATTTTTCATGAAAGCACTTTTAAGGCGTTAAAACAATACCTAATTCGAAGTATGAGTAGATAATATGCAAATGGCTTCCAAAGTAGCTACTTGTATATAGGTTGAAATCTTGTACCATAACTTAAAACTTTTAGGACAACAATAAACCTTTTCACTTTCATAATATCTTTCATAAAAATACCAATTGAAATAAGAAAAACATTTTCACTCTATTTGAATTTAACAATTGATATACAGAAAAAATATTATGACACCTATTAAATTTCAAAAAGTATAATTTCTTTTATATCATTTCTATTAACTCAAATCATGCCAATTGAAAGGATAAAAAATTTTCTCTTTTACTTATTGAACAATGAATATACATGAGAAAATTATGATCCATTTATCATTCATGTGCAAATTTTTTTTCTTCAAAGTATAACACATAATACCAATTGTTATGACCTTTTAGAAAATGATATCAAAAGAATTATTTTTAATCTTCATTCAAGTCTGGTATCAATTGATATAAATTATGAACACATATTTGATCTTATTAATTTTAAAATAATGTATATATATTCTTAATACATGAAATTCATTTATGACAAAAAGATATAATCATCTAGAGTTCATTGTCATTATACTTAATGAGTATGAAAATTGTACATGAAAGAATTGTCTCTACGGCATAGCAGTTTATGAATTGATTCATTTTCATGTTGATGACTTTAAAAAAAAAAGATATCTCCAATTTTCATGTAGGGAGACATTTTTCATTGTCATATATGATTTAAGAATTTCAGCAAAGATATTTATTCTCTAAGTCATAGCGCACATAAGATTTTCAGTAAAAATATAATACATAACTTAAATACAAAAAAAATATTATGATCCACATTAATAGCACATCGCTATGTTTAATGATCCAATTTATATATTAATAAATTTCAAAATGATATTTAGCCATTTTTCATGTAAGGAGTCATTTTTCATAATCATGTATGATAAAGATTATTAAACCATTTTAATGCCAAAAAAAGTAGGAAAGATTATACCATTAGAGTATTAACTATGTTAAGTCTCAAGTGATAAACTATTTTGAAGTTTTGACTTGACATCCAACACGTGTTTTGGGCTTCCACTTACTATGATATACTTGATCGCTCGAGTGGAGGCATCCAATCACCTACAAAATAAATTTAAGTGGGATCTTTTGGTACCCATACCTTCTTGGGTCCATGAGGGTTAGATTTCTTCACTTTCCAAATGATATTTTTATCAAGACCTCTTTTTCCTCTATAAGGGCAAATATACCGAATATGACAATTTTTCATACAATATAAACAAGTAGATTTAGCATGATCACTTTTAGAACAAGTACTATTTGAAGAGGTTTTCAAATTTTTAATTTTCCTCTTTAGATCAATAATCTCATTTTTACTACAAGAGAATTTTATTCTTTTAAACTCATTTCTTAAATAATCATTTTCTTTTTCAATAGTGAAAATTTCAACTTTATGATCTTTTTTGAAAATCTCATAAGATGTTTTTAACTCAATAAGTTCTTTTGAAAGATTTTCAATTTTCATTTTCAAAAAAGTATTTTTCTTGTCTAACTTCAAACAACATTTATATAAATATTTATATTCTTCTTGAAGTTCTTCATATATAGGCAGTGATTCATCACTACTGGAATTTAATTCTTTTAAAGTACTTGTAGTTTTAGAATTTACCTCACCAATACTATGAGCCATATAGCAAATATTTACCTTTTCATTGTATTAATTCTCATTTGATGTTTTGAAGACAACCATCTTCCCTTTGTTGAGCTCGATTTCTCTATCATTGATTGCCATCTCATAGGTAAGGAGTGACTCGATGAGTTCATCTAAGGTCATCTTCTTTAAATCTCTAGCCTCCGTGGTGGCCGTGACTTCAGCTTCCCATATTGGTGGCAAACTCCTAAGCACTTTTCTCAATAATTCATAAGAGGGGTAAGTCTTTCCAAGAGCATGTAAAGAATTGATGATATGCGTAAATCGAGTATACATGTCAGAAATTGATTCATGAGTGTGCATCTTAAAAGACTCATATTCACTTGTTAATCAATCTATTCCAGAATCTCTAACATCATCAATTCCTTCATAAGTGATTTGAAGCTTTTTTCAAATTTCTTGTGCATTTATACAAGTCATAACTCTATTATATTTATTGGCATCTAAAGCACAGTATAAAACATTAATAGCACTAGAATTTATTTGCAAAAGCTTCATATCATAATCATCTAATTCATGATCTAATTTAGGAACCTTTTTTCCATCAATTAATTTCATGGGAATATAATTGTCTTTTTCTATAACTTGCCAAGCATGTCAATTCATACTTTGAATAAAAATTTTCATGTGTTGTTTCCAAAAAGTATAATGCATGCCATAAAATAAAGGAGGTCGTGCGGACCATTGTCCCTTGCCAAAATGAGGTGCACTGATTTGGGCCATGGATCTTTTCACAATTTTTTAAAGAAAAATGTAACCTGGCTCTGATACCAATTGAGAGTATATGTGCAATCTCAAGAGGGGGGAAGAATTAGATATTAAAAAAATTTAGATTAAATAATCAAACACAAGTGTATGATCATTACTTCACAAAAATATTACTTATTTAAAGCACAAGTAAATTTGTATTAAACTTATAAGCAAAACTTTGTCTTAAAATAAATAAGTATAAGTGTAGACAAAATTTAAAACTTCTTGTTAATCAAATACAACACTCTATTAGTTTTAAAAATTTAAAGTATAGCTTTCAAGTTTAATATTTATCAAATATGACCTCTAGATTAAGATACAAGAATGCTTTAATTTAACAATGTTTTTTCCAAAGTGAAAATAAGGAATTAAACAAAAACTTTATAACTTTAAGATTTAAAAGATGTGAGAAATAAAATATTCAATTGCAAGTATATATTAAGAACACTTTTCTTGTTTTATAACTTTCAATTTTAATTTGCAAGTAGATTAATCTCTTGATAGAAAATTAAAGTGCAATAATATTACTTACGAAGCAAATGAATCAAATGATGAAATAACTTAAGTGTAATCGTGTGTGATGTTAAGAGAATCAACAATGAAGTAAATAAAAGAAATAAGCAAGCAAGAAGATGAACACCATGATTTTAACAAGGTTCGGTACAACGGCCTACGTCTTTACCTCAAGCCAACCGCTATGAGGATTTCTTACTACCTCTCCTTCAATAGGCGGAGGAGCCTCTATTCTTAATCTAGGCGAAGTAGTCTCTCTTAAGGATGTCCCCTCCTCAAATTCCTCCTTATAGATGGAGTTCTCTCTCTCCTTCAATAGGCGAAGTGGCCTCTCTTGAAAATCACATTCTCAAGTTACAACAAGAATACAAGGAATCCAAGTAGGATAATACAATGAATAAGCTCCTTTGGCGAACAAGTGAATATAAAAATAAAGCACTCTAATGTTCATTCCCAAGGATATATAAGTGAGAAACTCAATGGAAGAATTCTAAGGTTTTCTCTCAAAAATGATTCATAAGAATGAAGAATTTGAAGAACAAAATTGATATATATGAGAGAATTGATTTGAAGGTTTGAAGTATGTAAAATCAGAGTTCAAAAGCTATATTTATAGGCTAAAAGTTCGTACTAGCCGTTGGGCCAAATAATGAAATGTGAAACTACCCGTTAAGTTCAGAATTCAAAAATTAGCCTGTTCGGTCGACTGAACTTGACTTTAGTCGACTAGATCTGATCCTCGGTCAATTGACCCGCGACTGCACAATTTTCCCGACTTCAAATGACCATAACTCCTTCACCCGAACTCCGAATAGGATCATTCTTGTGTTCAAATTGAAGCCCCGGAAGTCTACTTTCCAATGGTTCAAACCTCATATCAAAATTCATTTTTGTACGAAAATTTATAGCCAAAATACCGAAGGTATGTCAATTTTCTTCACACAAATTTTGCATATTTTTGGCCGAACTTCTTTTGAAACATTTTAAAACATATTTTATACTTTGAAAATGATTTGTTATGAAATGTTTAACCAACCTATGGTCCATCTAAGGTCTCCTATGAGCTTTCAGACATATAACCAATGGTATGTGAACTTACATAGGTCATAGTGTATTTACACTTAGAAAATCTTCAAGTCCTTCAAGTTCTTTTCTTGTCTTCTTAGTTTTTCTCTTGCTCTGTGGATCTTAGCCGCGTGAATATGATCTTCATGCTTCATGGCTTTCATTTGGCTTTCTCAATTATGCTTGTGTCATTAAAGTCCTGTGAACACACTCAATTTGCACAATTAAAAATTTTGGTTTGTTATCATTAAAATAGATTGAAATCTAGTTAGACCAACACCCTCATTTGTATAGTCTTCCACCGTAAATGAAAAACTGCGCGAATAATTGTCGTATTATCCATTTGTCCTTTTTGCTAGCAAACTTAGGGTATTCTCCTTTCTCCACGAAGTTTTGGATGTCGAAATACCATGAAAGTTTGTCAGTGCTTTCCTCGATCGTAGTCGTCATCTCGTATGCCAGCTTTCTTTTCTGTTCGATTATCAAGGGCCTCATTCTGACCTTGGATGGTATGTCAATCATGGATACTAGGGTGGTCAGTGCATCGGTGAACTTGTTCTGTAGTCTTGGCACATGAGTGAAGATCACTGATTCAAAACATGGTATCAGCTTCTCTAGTTATTAATGGTAGAGAATCAATGTCACGTCCCTGACCTTCCATTCCCCTCTTGCTTGTAAAACCACCAGTGATGAATCTCTGATGACTTCTAGCTTCCTTACCCCTAATTCCAAGGTTGCCTCTAATCCAGCTAAGCATGCTTCATACTCAGCCTGATTGTCGGTAACTTCAAAATTGAGCTTCAAAGATAAAAGGACGCTTGATTTGTTAGGAGTGACAAAAAGGACTCCTATTCCATAGCCATATTGATTGGATGCGCCATCAAAATATGGAGTCCACTTGTCATCCCCGACTTTCATTAGCTGTTCATCAGGAAACTAGAACTCTGTGTCTTCACCCCCCTTAACTGGTTGGTCGGCCAGGAATTCTGTCGCTGCTCTGCCCTTGACTGACTTTTGGGTGACGTATTGAAGATCAAACTCAGATAATAACAACAACCATCGAGCTAACCTTCTTGTTAGTGCTGGCTTTTCAAATAGGTACTTCAATAGGTCCATCTGGGAGATGATATTCACCATAAAAGACAACATATAATGCCTTAGTTTTTGGAAAGCCCAAACCAAAACCCGACATGTCTTTTCCAGTGGTGTGTATCGTATTTCTAACCCTGTCATCTTCTTGCTTAAGTAGTAAATAGCTTTTTCGATTCTAGTTTCACCTTCTTATACCAACATACATCCCATAGCTGAATCAATCACTGATATGTAGAGGATCAGTGGCTTATTAGGTTCGGGAGGAGCTAGAACATGTGAATTTTGTGGGTAGTATCGCACAACATCGAAGGCGCCCTGACATTTCTAATCCCATTCGAAATCGACTCTTTTCTTCAGCAGACGAAAGAGTGGCTCACAGGTAGTTATCAATTTTGTAATGAATCGACTGATAAACTATATTTTACCTAAGAAGCCCCTGACTTCTCGTTCGGTCTTCAGAGGAGGCATTTCTAAAACTTTTTTTATCTTTAAAGGATCGACTTCAATACCTCGTTGAGTGATCATAAATCCAAGAATCTTTTCAGAAGTAACTCCAAAGGCACACTTCTATGGGTTGAGCCGCATCTTGTACTTCTGAATTCTTTCAAAGAACTTTCACAGTGCTACGATGTTGCCATCCCGATCCTTGGACTTGACTATCATGTCATCTATGTATACTTCGACCTCCTTATGTATTATGTCATGGAGTAAAGTAGTGGCAGCCCTCTGATAGGTTTTCCCTGCATTCTTCAGCCCAAATGGCATCACACGATAATAATAGGTGCCCCAGGGCGTGGTGAACGTCGTCTTTTCTCTATTCTCGGGATCCATCAGAATCTGGTTGTACCCGGAGAAGCCATCCATGAATGATAACAAGGCATGTCCCACTGTACTGTCCACCAAAACGTCGATGTGTGGCAGCGAAAAATCGTCTTTTGGGCTAGCTTTGTTGAGATTTCAAAAATCCATGCAGACCCGAATGCGTCCGTCTTTCTTTAAGATTAGCACAATACTGGCTACCCACTTTGGATACTTGGTTACCATCAGGAATCCAGTGTTGATTTGTTTTGCGACTTCTTCTTTAATCTTCAGAGCTCATTCTGGCCGAATCCATCTTAATTTTTGTTTGACTAGTTTAGCATCGGAGTATAAGGGTATATGGTGTTGGATAATGTCGGGATTAATTTCGGGCATATCCCCATAAGACCATGCAAATACATTCTTGAATTTTTTTAATAAAATTATTAATTGTTCGCATTCAACTAAGAATAAAGAAGAACCAATTTGTACATTTTGTGGGTTAATTTCATTACCCAAATTTATTGATAAAATTTTTTCAATTATTGGTTGGGCACGCATTTCTTCTTCTCTTTTTATTAAAAGTTTTATTTCTTTGCGAATATCCCCGTCGAATTGAAAATCTTTAAAAAGCATGTGAAATAAATCAAACAAAGCAGAGTAACTGAAAATTTTGTTCATTTCATTGAATGAAGATGGAATTACATACTCGAAAGCAGAAACAGGGAGAGGTGCACAAACAGACGTGCCCTCATCCACAAACTATGACTCGAACTTGGACTCAGAACAAACAACATGCACATTACCAGACTCTAAGGTCCAGTTCTTCACTTCTTTTGCAGCTACATCAACAACGAGCTTGGTGCAGTCGGTTGGTGCGCCGAAGCCCATCATGAAACAATTTAGGTCGGTTACGTGCAACTATGCCATCTTTTCATTGAACAACACTCCCATGTCGATTCCATCAAGCTTGTCCATCCAATCTTCCTCTTGGATCTTCTTTCCTTCCTCTTTCCCTTCCACTGTTTCTTCTTTCGTGTCGGATAATTGATGGCCAAAGAATATCTCTAGTCCTGGCAACTTTTGGTTGGTTTCTTCATCGATCCATAGCTTTGGGAAGCCATAGTATGGGAAGTCTTCCCCTTCTTTGACAAAATACCCGTTGAGTGTTCCTGAATAGTTGATCTTTCGTCCCCTTCTAGGCCCTTCCAAATCTTCTTCCGTCAGTTTGTATCCAATATCAAAACGGCGAGAAGCCGACAATACCTGGACAGGTTCAGGAATTCCTTGCTCTTGGGTTGATGTACATCTCTTCTTCATTCAATAGTATCTGGATAGCCTGCCTTTCATTGAATCGAAAGCCACTTAGCGACACATCCCCTTCGCCATGTTAAACTTCTAAGAGAGTCGAGCCTTCTCATCTTGGGGGTTGGATGTTGTCTTCTCCATGGATAGTCAGAACTGCCCCATTATTTATCAGTTTCAGCTTTTGGTGAAGAGTCGACGGTACTGCCTGAACGTTTGGGTCATGCAGCCATGGCCGGCCTAGCAGCAGGTTGAAAGAGGCCAGTACGTCAAGTACGTCCAGTACATGGAACTCAACCAATGTCTCCAAAGGTCCTACTGATAATGCGAATGATACCAGGCCCAGCACATCTCTTCTCGTGTTGTCATAGGCTCGGACTCCTTGACTACTAAGTGTGAAATGTTTCGGCTTTAGTCCCAAGTAAACGGTTGTTCTAAGTGGACAAACATTTAACACGGACCCCTTATCAATAAGAGTCATTAGGACCCACTTTTTTCAAGCATTTAACGATTATGCGCAGGGGTTTGTTGTGATTCTTTCCTTCCACTGGCAGATCCTTATCAGAAAAGAAGATAACTTTTGGCTCTACAACTAGCAAAATAAGTCCAACAAGCTGCTCCGAGTTCGCGTCTATTTAAACACTAGATTTGTTCAGGACCATTAGCACAACTTGTCTATGTTTGTGCGAGGCCATCAATAAGCCCCAAATGCTGACATTAGCCTACGTCCTTTTAAGCTGCTGACATCAATAAGCCCCAAATCCTCTTCTTCTTGTTCTTTCTCTTTTCTTTTCCCACTTAATTGTCCTTTCTCCAACTGAGTCGATTTGAAACGCCGTCCACTCCTAGTTAAATGTTCCACACCATCCTTGGGATCTCATAGTCCCAGTATTATACTTTTAGTCTGCCTTACTTCGTCTATGCACAGAGGGCTATTTATCCCACCGACCACTGCTCTTCCTCTTCTTTCTTCATCATCCTCAATAGCCCACGTATTATCGACCTCTTCCCAAATGTCTTCTCCAATGTACTTCACGTGTTGTTCCCGAGTAGCTCAAAAGTTGGTCCACTCAGCCTCATTTGATTTTAGTGCAACCCTCACTAACTAATAAGATTGCATCTCATCGACATATATCTCATCCTCAAAAAGTTGGGAAAGAGTAATGCCATCAAGAACATGGCCGAACCCATAAGGTCGTGCAGGATAATCCAACGGTCAATCATCTTCCTCATTGCGTTCCTCCTCTTCTTGTTGGTAAGCTTGGATTATCATTCGATACCATTCCCAGGCGTTATCATTCCATTCCTCTATCCTATTCTGACCGTTTCTAGCCATAATAAATGAGCATGCCGTCTGATCCTCAGTAGCAGAAACATAAGGGCGTGGCAGACACACTGAACAGATATACTGACTCGATTCTTTTGACCGTCCCAGAGTTATGTAATTTACCCCCGACTGCTTAGCATGGTTTGGTAGGGGATTAGTTATGATATTCGGTTTTAGAGTGACAGACGGTGGAGGGATCACTTTGTTATCGATGAGATTTTAGATCTTATGACGCAACCTCATACACTTATCAGTTAAATGCCCGTGACCTTGGTGGAATGCGCAGTATTGAAAAGCATTAAACTGCATCGGTAGGAGATCAGGTACAGGCATGGGGTCCAAAACTTGATAAGCACTTTCTCAACAAGTAGATTCAGGGCTGTGGATAATAAAATATGAAGGGGAGTGAAGACCCTCCTTGACCTTTGCTGCTGCTGGCCGTTGTTTGACTATTGGGTATTGTTGGATTGTTGAGCAGAGGATGAAGGGTTTAGAAGATTCACTTCGTTCAGGCGGGACACGTGGTTGGTGGCAGTAGATTGGTTTTGGTTGGTTACAGGGAAGGTCCTCCTTGGTTTCTAGCTGGGCTCGATTTTTTTATATCCCCAGATTGTATGGTGTTTTTAATCTGTACCCCAGCATCAAACAACTGTTCAAAGGTAGAAAACAACTGTGTGATAAGGTAACACTTTAGTGGGGACGGCAGATTCTTAACCACGATTCTCACTTGTTCTTTTTCACTGGGCCGGTTCATTATCTTGGCGACTTTGTCCCTCCACCGGTTAAGAAAATCAACAAACGATTCCTGGTTCTCCTAGAGAGTTGTTTCTAGGTCTCGAGTAGTTCCGTCTAGCTGGACGTTATAGCTATATTGACTGATAAAAGTCGTAGCTATATCTTTCCAAGTTCTAGTTTTGGCCACCTTTAAAGAGAGGAACCACATTTGTGGAGCCCCAGAAAGCGACCGGTAGAACAATTGGGACTTAGGATGATCGTAAATTCTCATGGAAGATAGAGTTCCAACATACATTCTCAGATGAATACGAGGATCTCTAGTGCCATTGAATTTCTCCATCTCTGGCATTTTAAACTTTTTAGGCAGTTTTGCATTTGGGAATAGGCACAAGCCACCTATATCCAGCATGTATTCTCCTACACCTTTGGCCTTTCTCAACACCTTCTCCATTCGATTGATCTTCTTTGCCAACATGAATTTCCTAGACTGGGCAATAATTTCTTCCTCTGCCACCATTGGACGGGGGACCCGAGGTGGCACAGCGACTTGGGTGCCTCCTGTCATTGGTTATCATCCCAGAAGTCTTCATCGTTCTCGTTTATATGTTTTGGCTGTCCATTTACACCGGGCAGACGGGCCTGAATTGCTTAAATTTGTGCCTGACATTGGTTTTGAGCTTGGGTTTGCTGTTCTAAAGCTCTTTGGATCTCAGTAATAGCTCTTGTCAGAGCTGTTAAGTTAAATTCATTCTTTGCCATTTTCAATGGCTTAGCTGATTGTTCAAATATTTTATGGAGTCTGACTAACCCAGATCTTGCCCAGACGCGTGTTGGTTGTAGTTTTCCCGGCTCAATGGTACATCCACAGAAAAACCTAGATCCCAAAAGCAAAATAACCAGTATCAAAACACTTCTCGAATAACATTCTGACGATAGATAGCAAATATCCCAGATACCTAAAATAGCAAATCATAAGCGGATAATCATGGAAGCTGAAACAATGCCCTTACTGGGCTCATACTGGCATCATAACAATAGAACTACCCAGGATGACAACTAAGGAGAAGATTAACCAAATTCTAGAGGGAAGATTTATCTATATGGGCAGCACTCTGGTAGATAAACAGTTCTAACCCTTAAGAGACCGGTTCGATCTATGATTCTAAAGAAAAACATGTAGCATAACAATGGAAAATGGAACTAGCTCATAAAGGTATAACAAAGGTTCAAAAGAAGCGAGCCTAACACAACAATGGGGGAGAAACCAACAACGTGAGAAAAACCCCAAAGAGAGAGGAATTATTCTTGAGGTTTTCAAAACGAAACATAGGCACGACCCCGAGAAGAAAACCATAACGGTGTGAAAATCAAACCAAGTGAAGAACAAGGCCCGGGTAAGAACCCGAAGGCAAAAAGCAAACCTAATCAAAGGATAATGGAAAACCCGGGTCAAACCCAAAAAAGGAACTAGCCTAAGCCAAACAAACAATCTTAACAATATGCAAACAAAATATACAATTAAGAAAAACACATAAACCTACTAAGATTAGCGACACCTAATGAGGGGTTCTAAGCTACTATGTGCAAAAGGCTAATTTTTGTCAATCGAACAGGGTATCTTCTGAATAGAGTTGGGTATATACCCCCATGCCTGGAGTGGTGTAGGACATGGTCAAACGGTACGCCTGAACTCTTTTACTGCACCTATGAAAGCATACAATCAGTAAGGCTTGCCCGCCTTCCCAACAATCCCTAAAATGGATAAATAATCGGGGCATCGAGTTGACCAGGAAGGGGGGTGTAAAGAACAATGTATATGCATGCGATAATGTAAATAAAAAATACATATTAAGAATCAATGATGTTTTCAAGTCTAGCCCTCTTATTTGATTTTATAAAGCAATCCTCAACATAATCGCCAGAAACTACTGTGGCGCCGGGATTTTGGAGTTTTAGACAAAGGTCAAAAATAAGGTAATTCAAAGATATTTAAAAAATATTTTAACACTTTGGAAGCCAAATTTTGAAAACTCTTTTTTGTTGAAAATAGAGTCGCCACTTAGTTTTTGAGAAAAACTAAGAAAAATAAAAATGGCTACTGATCTTTAAAATATTTAATCAGAAAAAAAGAGTTTGAGGGGTAAGGTACGAATCGAGAAAGGCGTTAAGCACCCTATTCGCCCAACCGTAAGATTGGCCTCTACTAATCATCATTGGTTCTTTAATAAAATTTCTCAAATGCATGTAAATAAAGATAGTTGAGGCAAATAGAGAACATCCAAATTCAAATATAAAAATACATAATATAGGTATATAGAAGGTCAGATAAAATAAGTATTAAAAGAAAAATCTTAAATCCTACGGCATGCAATTTCTAACTAAAGGATACATGGAGTACACCCGCATGCAATATTATTTAAACAACCTAAACTAGCATAATTTTAAATTAAAAAAAAACAAGCAAAATGCTAAAAAAATTGCTAACATTAAATATCCTAAAAATAGACATATTATCAAAAAGTGTGCAAAATAAAATTAGGCTAAAATAAAAAAATGTTAGAAAATGCTATTAGATTAATAAAAGAAAAGCTAACTATTCACTTTTTATATTTTTAAACAAAACATAAGAAAAGAAATAAAAATGAACAAGTGAGTTTTAATTATTATTAAAGAGAGAATTATACCACCACTTAAAAGATGAAAAAAAAATAATAACAAAAAAGAAGAATAATAACTAGCATAGAGGGTTTTTTTTATGATTTTTATAGTTAATAAAAGAAAAGAAAAAAAAATAAAATAAGTACTAGGAAAAGAAGATAAAGCTATGTAAAAAAATGGTGCATTATATGGAAATAAAGCTAAGAATAAAAATGAAAATAAAATAAAGTATTAGAAAGAAAATTTGCACTAATATTAAAAGAAAAGGAGAAGAAAATAAAAAATAAAAACTAGTAAAAAAAATTAATGCTAGTGAAGAAACATTAAGCTAAAAAAGAAAATAAAATAGAATATTAGTATTAAAGAAAAGAAAAAAAAATAGGACATTAAAAAGAAAAATAAAATTACATTACAAGAAAAAAAAAAGAAAATAAATATTAAAAAAGAAAATTACACTACAATTAAAAGAAAGAGCAAAGAAAAAAAATGAAACTACTAAAAAAACATTAAACTAATGCTTAAAAGAAAGGAAACATTAAAGAAATAAAATAATATCTAATAAAGGAACTTTAAACTAATATAAAAGAAAGAAAGAAAAAGAAATAAACACAACTATTTTAGTTAGAAGATATAAATATAATATTGACAATTACACTCATATAATGTAAATGCCTTGATTATAACATTTAACAACATTAATAAGTTGTAATTACAAAAAATATTAGCACTAATTAATGAATACAAATAAAATGACAATGTGCTAAGTCTGAATGTGAAAGCTAAGAAATTTAATTAAAGTGATTAAATTACATGAAGCAAGTTAAAAAATAAACAAAGTTAACTATATAAATGGAAGGAATATACGAATTGAAATTGAATTTAACTTGATCACTCGATCATCTAAACACATGCAATCAAGCACACGGAATCAACCTCACCCAGTGATGCACCCTCTTCCCATGGCTCTTAGGTATTCGAACTCGGAGCTCTAATACCAAATTGTCACGCCCCAAACTTAGGGTTACGTGAAACACCCATAAACAACCGAACAAAGATGAAAAGCAACACCCAACCCGATGTTTTACTCTCTAAATAAAACCATACATGCATTAAATATATTACCTTCAAGCTTACAACACACGGTTCCAACACCGAAAACATGTAAACATACATGGTTCGAAAAGAAACAAAAAGGAAGACTATAGATCTTCGGCCCCTCCGGCACCTCCGAATCAACCTGCGTGACCGGTACTTGAAAAATATTTCAAATCACACACCGTGAGCCAGAGCTCAGCAAAAACTAGATAAACATGAAATAGAAGTTAAACATGCTAGCAGATGTAATATATATGTTACGACTCGCATGAGCCTCAAAACAAGTTTAAAAATAGTTTTACATCACGACTCACAAAAGCCTTGAAAACGGTTTTATATACAAAAATATATGCTGCAATGCTTCACATGTAAAGATCGACTACTATGAGCCTCAAAAGGAAACATGTACATGTATATAGTATAGGTATACATATGTTTATCGACTCTCACAAGCCCCAACAACAGTTCTGTACTATCACGATGATACACACCCAACACAAAGATTTTCTCAGGCTTTCTCCGAAAGACCACAGTCCCATCTAGTTCACAGTTAACTAGAGTTAACCTATGCAACACATGCAACTACATGACGCAACACCTACAGCCCGCACAACACACCATGTGCAACACTCACCATGCAACACATGCCGCTTCAGGACCACACTTCCGTCCTTCAGATACACGCACACAGATGCATTGTTAGAACCACTTTTTCATCCCTCCGATTCCCATGCACACACATGCATTGTTAACCAAAGTTAACATTTATCGGACCACTTTTTCGTCCATCGTTAACCAGAGCTAACGTACATCGAACCACTTTTCTATCCATGTCACATCAGACTACTTTTTAATCCAAATGCATAAGCTTTCATATATCATGTTATTACTAGCATAAAACACATAATCATGCTAACACATAGCCTATTCAAGATCAGGTAAACACATCTCACGTACCGAGGAGAACCGACAAGAGTGGCGCATCCATTTGGATAACCTACATAGATTCCTTGCCAGAAAACACGTCGACCAAACGCATTTCTAACTTGACTTCCAGGTTTGTTAATCCAAATGCTCGAAGGCAAGACTAATCAATCCTAAGGTTCAGTGTGAGACCCTGACCCATTTTCTTTTTCAGTATTTTTCGACGCGTGTTTCTTGTTTTCAGTTTTGCATGTTTATATGCTTTTGATGCATGATCGGGGTTAGATATGCATGTGGGGTTGGTTCCCAAGGCCGCGGGGCGTCGCATTGTGAATTTTAAAAATTTTTAAAAAAAAGATATTTTGGAGGCCTATAAATATCTGGAGTTAAATATTTGAAAAGTTGTTTTCAAAACCTCTCAACTAAGTTTTTTCTATTTTCTCTCTGCCTTCTCTCTAACTTCTTGGGGGCCCGAGACTTGGTTTTCAACGATCCAACAGCGGATCCTTGCTATTGGCGTTGTGGTCTAGGCATCCATCCGAATAGAATTTTATTCTGGCGAAGCTCGATTTTGGACATAAATCGAAACATCAAGTTTTCAACTAAACGAGGTAGGATCCTAGACTCTCATATCTTATAAGGGTGCTACGTGTAATCGTGTGTGTTTTTACCAGTTAAATTGCATGAGATCTGATTTTGTTTTAAAGGTTGGGTCTTTGGGTTTAAACCCATTTTTCATCGTTTTCAGTGGAAGGAATCGAGTATCGGGTGTTTTTTTTGAGGTCTGGGTGTTAAGCCTAGGCGTGTGTATGTTCGAGGGTGTTGGATGGGTGTTGGGAGGCGTTAAATCGAGATTTACAGAGCTAAACACGTAGCTCAAAAAATTATTTTTGCCTCAGCTCAATTGACTAGATCGTGGGATCAGTCAACTGGATCTTGGTTTTTGAGGTTCTGTTGACTGGCTAGTGGGGTTAGTCGACTGGACAGTGGTTTTTGGGCATTTTTGGTGAGATTCCAGTCTATTGTTTGGGTCACCTGAAGGGGGGTCTAGTTAACTGGACCTGGTCTATTTTGGGTGGTTGTTTGATGGTTTATTTCTTGGTTTTCGATTGGTTTCTAATGGTATTCAATCGATCAGTTATGAGATCAATTGATTGAAATACCATTAGACTCTTTTCGGGGTTCGGTTGGTGGTTTGGTGGCTTTGGGAGTCGTGTTGTGGCTTCGAGTGTTAGTTTAGATGCCGTCCTTAGGATTTACGTGCATGGTTCGAAGAGGGTGTGGTGCACGGTTAGGTGTGCGGTGTCTGTTCTTCGTTGGATGTTGGGCGTGTTTAGACCCGTAGCACCTTTGGGGAAAGGGTGGTGTTTTGTGACCTTGAGATTTGAGGGGTTTAGCGTTGGCCTTCAGATTAGGCTTAGTTCTGTGGGTTGATGGTTGTCCCTAAGAGTGGATGTTAGGTTGTTTGACGGGTGGCGTCGTGATGTGAAGTTATATATGGCTATGTGTGTTTATAACTGGCTATGTGCATTTATAATTCTAGTTTATGAATGTACGGATTATGTAGAGAAATTGCATGATTTTGGTATCGTTACATGTAACGTAATTTTATGCTTTAAAACTCAGAAGTTTTATAGGCATAGATATGTGGGATATGAGAAACAGATGCATGTGGTACGTGTTGCATGGGTTGCAAGTGTTGTGTGAGTCGCGTGTGTAGCATGCGACGTGATTTGTAAAACGTAGTGATAGTACGTGGCTTTATGCATTCGGTGTTATCCCATAATGTTCAGTATTATTCTATAGTATTCAGCTTTATCCCGTAGTTTGTGGTTTTACCCTGTGGTTAGCGGTTTTATCTCGTGGTTTGCGGTTTTATCCCGTGGTCGGTAATTTTATCCCGTGGCTTGCAGTGTTATCCTGTGGTTTGCGGTTTTACCCCGTGGTCTATGGTTTTACCTCGGAGTATGTTGTTTTCTTAGCATGTTTAGCTTATATTCCATGTGTTGTCAAGTATCTGCTAAGCTTTGGCTCGTAGTGTGAGATTTGAAATATTTTTTAAGTACCGGTCACGCAGGTTGATCCGGGATTGCTGGAGAGGAGGAAGAGCTAAAGTCTTACTTTTTGCTAGTATTGAACATGTATGTTGTAATATATTTTTTCGGTGTTGGAGCCGTGTAATGTAAGCCATTTAGCGATTATATATAATGCATGTATGTTTTATATTGAGAGTGTATTCTCGAGTTTGGTGTTATGTTTGGTGTTTGTGGGTGTTTCACGTGACCCGAAGTTTGGGGCGTGACAACTTGGTATCAGAGTTTTGGGTTCGAATACTTAAGAGTCGTGGGAAGAGGGTATATCCCGTGTGAGGTTGGTTGTGTGTGCTTGATTGCATGTGTTTAGACGCTTTGATAACATGAACGTGTCATCATGTTAGATATGTGGATGATGTGTATATGTGAGCATGGGGGTTGAACCTTGGGATTGATTAGTCCTGCCTTTGGGCATTTGGATTAACAAATTTGAGAGCCAAGTTAGAAACGCAGTTAACTAACATGATTTCTCTTAGGGACTCTGAATTGGTTCTCCAGATTGACACGTCATTCTTATCAGTTCTTCTCGGTATGTGGTGTTTGTTTAGCATGAACCTATGTGCTTATGTGTTAGCATGCTTATGTGGTTTATGCTATGTGTTGCGTCTTATGTTTTGTCTTTTTCATATAGACGCGATGTCAACGAGGAGAGGGCGAGGCCGTGGTGTTAGCCAACGGGATGTTCCTATCCCTGATGTTGGGGATGCAAATGCTCCCTTGGGACCGATGGACGCGGCGGAGTTATTGAATGTGTTGGTGGGTTCTATCCAGCTGTTAGTTAGAGGTGAGACCTTTAGAGAGAGAGAGAGAGGGAGTGCCTGAGGCGAGGGCTATAGTAGTGATGCGGGAGTTCAGGCGCATGGATCCGCCTACCTTTGCGGGAGATCCTGATCCTATTGTGGCGATAGAGTGGTTGGAGTTAGTGACTCGGATCCTAGACACGCTATAGATAGCTGAGGATGAGTTGCGGGTTTCTTTTTCTACCTTTCAGCTGAGGGGTGCTGTTCACACGTGGTGGAAATATGCCAGGACCATTCTGGGAATCACATTAGCAGCCTTTACAGGAGTTTTTCTGAAGAAATACTTCCTGGCTTTGAAGAGGGATTTATACAGGGAGGAGTTCTACACTCTTACCCAAGGGGCGATGGACATAATGCAGTATGAGGCCAGGTTTATGAGCTTATCCCAGTTTACACCGGAGTTGGTGAGCACAGATGAGCTGCGATCGATGAGGTTTGAGCGGGGCTTGAGGCCGGCGATCAGGGAGCGTGTGGTCACAATGGGACTTCGGGTGTTCACAGAGCTGGTAGAGGTAGTAGCGAGGGTTGAGAACACTATGACTGAGATTCGAGCTTCTAAGGAGGCCAGGACACCTCAGGGTGGGACAGAGGCACAGACAGGTGCACGTTCCGGCAAGAGGCAAAAGTCGTCTAGTGTTAGTTTTCATCCATCTAGATTACCACCACAGTTTTTTGCACCATCACTATCGGTGGCTTTTTCGGGGAGGCCAGAGCAGAGGAAGGTTAGATGTTATCGGTGTGGACAGCCGGGGCATCGTGTGCCAGATTACCCGCAGCTAAGACAGCTCTGGGATCCACAGTTGAGGCAGTCTTAGAGTTTATTACCTGATTAGTCATAGGGGCGGGAGTTGCCAGTTTGTTATAGATGTGGTCAGACGGGACATATCCGCAGGAACTGTCCCCAAAGAGAGAGTGTGCCGAGCACATAGGCACGCTAAAGAGTTCATTTGTGCAGGATCGACAGCAGCATCACGTAGTTCAGACTTCCAAAATCGCAGGTGTGGGTGCTTCAATTCAGTCGGTGCGGCAGCCGACAGTGTCGGGTTATGGTGGATAAACCAGGATGACACAAGGCCGAGCATATGCACTTACAGCTCCTGGTTCTTCCAAGACACCGGTCGTGCTTGATGACCGTCTCTGAGCAGAGGTATTTTCTGCGTATGCAGGCTTTAGGCCAGTTTCTTCATTTCATCTATTGGGGGTTGGTGATAGACTTCGTCGGTGGTATGCTATGTTGAGACAGTAGTTGGTGAGGTTGGGGTGAGTTGTAGGTCCCGTGTCTTTGAGATAGTTGGCCGTTGTTTAGGATGCCTGACCTGGTTTGACTATATCCTATGAATGATTTGGCTGACCATCTGTTATGCTTGTGTCGATTGCGATCGATGATTTGCTTCTTTTTAACCTTATGTTAAATTTTGCGGACGAAATTCCTTTTAAGGGATAGAGTTGTGAGACCCCAACCCATTTTTTTTGGCGTTTTTCGATGCATGTTTCTCATTTTTGATTTTGCATGTTTATATGCTTTTGATGCATGATTGGGGTTAGATATGCATGCAGGGTTAGTTCCCGGGGCCGTGGGGCGTCGCGGTGCGAATTTAAATTTTTTTTTAAACAAAAAGATATTTTGGAGGTTTATAAATATATGGAGTCAGATATTTTCAAAAGATATTTTCAAAATATATTTTCAAAATTTCTCCGCTAAGTTTCCTCAATTTTCTCTCTGCCTTCTCTTTAACTTCTCGAGGGCCTGGGACTCAATTTTCAACGATCCAACAGCGGATCCTTGCTATTGGCGTCGTGGTCTATGCATCCATCCAGATGGAATTTCATTTTGATGAAACTCGATTTTGCATGTGGATCGAGACGTTGAGTTTTCAACTTAACGAGGTAGGATCCTAGACTCTCATGTCTTATCAGGGTGTTATGTGTAATTGTGTGTGTTTTTACCGGTTAAATTGCATGAGATCTGATTTTGTTTCAGAGGTTGGGCTTTTGGGTTTAAACCCGTTTTTTGTCATTTTCGGTGTATCGAATTGGGTGTCAGGTGTTTCTTTAGAGGCCTTGGTGTTAGGCCTGGGGGTGTGTATGTCCGAGGGTGTTGGGTGGCATTGAATTGAGATTTGGAGAGCTAAACCCGTAGCTCAAAAAACTATTTCCACCTCAGCCTAGTCGACTGGGTCGTGGGATCAATCAACTGGATCTTGGTTTTTGAGGTTCAGTCGACTAGATCGTGGGGTCAGTCGATTGGGCAGTAGTTTTTGGGCATTTTTGGTGAGATTCCAGTGTGTTGTTTGGGTCACCTGGTGGGGTTTCCAGTCGACTGGACCTGGGCTATTTTGTGTGGTTGTTTGATGGTTTGTTTCTTGGTTTCTGATTGGTTTCCAGTGGTATTCAATCGATTAGTTATGGGATTAATTGATTGAAATACCATTAGATTCTTTTCGGGGTTCGGTTGGTGGTGTGGTGCCTTTAGGAGTCGTGTCGTGGCTTCGGGTGTTTGTTTAGATGCCGTCCTTGGGGTTGATGTGCATGATTCGATGGGGGTGTGGTGCGCGGTTAGCTGCGCGATGTTTGTTCTTCGTTGGATGTGGGGCGTGTTTGGGCCCGTGGCACCTTTGGGGAAAGGGTGGTGTTTTGCGACCTCGTGGTTTGAGGGTTTTAGCGTTGGCCTTCAGGTTAGGCTTGGTTCTGTGAGTTGATGGTTGTCCCTGTGAGTGGATGTTGGGTTGTTTAACGGGTGGCGTCATGGTGTGAAGTTATATATGGCTATGCGCGTTTATAACTAGCTGTGTGCATTTATAACTCTAGTTTATGAATGTACGGATTATGTAGAGAAATTACATGATTTTGGTGTCGTTATGTATAACGTAGTTTTATGCTTTAAAACTCAGAAGTTTTATAGGCATGGATATGTGAGATATGAGGAACGGATGCATGTGGTGCGTGTTGCGTGGGTTGCAAGTGTTGCATTAATCGCGTTTGTAACATATGACGTGGTTTGTGAAACATAGTGATAGTACGTGGCTTTATGCATTTAAACCCTGGTTTAGTATACATGTGTTGATTCAGTGTTATCCCGTAATATTCAATATTATTCTGTAATGTTCAATTTTATCTGGTAGTTTACGGTTTTACCCCGTGGTTAGCAGTTTTATCCCGTGGTTTGCGATTTTATCCCGTGGTATAATCCCGTGGTCGACGATTTTATCCCGTGGCTTGCGGTGTTATCCTGTGGTTTGCGGTTTTACCCCGTGGTCTATGGTTTTATCCCGTAGTATACGATTTTATCCCGAGAATGTGTGTTTGAGTACAGATCTTTATCTCAGTGTTAGGACTGTGGTTGCGGTGTGTGAGAGCCAGCTGTATGTATCATGGATTGCATGTACTGCATTATGGAACGGATAAACAATGGTTTGTATCCTCGCTTTCCCGTTTGCATGTGAAAATTGTTTTAAAAGCTTGAAAGAGTGTCTAAAATTGCACCTCATTTTCCTAGCATGTTTAGCTTATATTGCATGTGTTGTCTAGTATCTACAAGGCTTTGGCTCATGGTGTGGAATTTGAAATATTTTTTAGGTACCGGTCACGCAGGTTGATCCGGAATTATTGGAGAGGAGGAAGAGCTATAGTCTTCCTTTTTGCTAGTTTTGAACATGTATGTTGTAACATATTTTTTCTGGTGTTGAAGCCGTGAATGTAAGCTATTTGGTGGTTATATATAATGCATGTATGTTTTACATTGAGAATGTATTCTTGGGTTAGATGTTATGTTTGGTGTTTATGGGTATTTCACGTGATCTGGAGTTTGGGGCGTGACATTCTGCCCCCATGCTCACATATACACAAAATTCTCATGCTCAACAAGCTACTGTATTCATGTTATCAAAACATCTAAACGCATACAATCAAGCACACGCAATCATCCTCACAAGGTGATGCACCCCTTCCCACAGCTTTTAGGTATTCGAATCCAGAGCTCTAATACCAAGTTGTCACACCCCAAAACCTAAGGTTCTTCTCAAAATGGACATACATTCCATGCATGCATAATATATCGCCTCAAGACTTATAAAGCATTCTTCCAAGAATAGGCAAGACATATCATAGTACATGATCCCATAACAAAATAGAAAACTATGAAAAGCGCCTCCTCGGCCCCTCAAGACCATCTCTCGTGATCACAGCCACCTGAAAAAGATTTTTAAAATCCCATAACATGAGTCAAAGCCCAATAAAAATAGACTATAATAAAATAAAACAAGATATGCAATCACATAGCATAGAATCGACTCGACTACACGAGCCTCGAAATGATTTTCTATCCTTAAAACTACGCATTTCAAACAATGCAAATGATGTCTAACAGTTAAAAGTAAACAGTTTCAAACGCTGTTTTCCACTCGGTTCGCACAACCAAAAAGATCCTATGTATCGACTCTATTACACCTAGGACAAAGGTAATCATTATAAACTCTTGCCCATTACCCTAGACCCAAGCCATACAAAGAGCCGGTAGATAATGAAAAATTATATACAGAGTCACGACAAGGCACGTCTCCCACTAGAGCAACCACTTCATTTACGGGAATTAACCCAAAAGAGCGAAACACCTACTTGCACAAAGTTTCAGACTTTTATCGAGGAGTAATGGCGGCCCAAATACACATGCACTGTCACGACACATCAATCGAATCATTAAAAAGGCAACACGTAGCTCGACTACAAAAATATTTAAAACCATACATTAATTGTGTACAAAACATCCAACGGCCCTCCGCCACATTGTTCCTAATCAAGGGAAAACAACCAACATCTTTCAAATATTTCACTATTTCAACCGAAACATTCAAAACCGCGATTCAACCCCGATGGTTAGCCCCAAATCTCCCAAAAAACTAGGTTTTCATAACTCTACAGAATTCTCTCCATTTTCAAACCATCTTTTTGAAAACCATGGACATCCACACATCCACCAACATGTAACAAACCAAAAGATATGCAAAACATGCTTTTTATCCAAACAAACATGGTTTAAACACAAAATTTAACATTTATAGCATTTTTAAAAGGTAAAAAAGTATATAATTGCATGTAGCACCCTTTAAAGACAAGATAGTCTAGGATCCTACCTCGTTGAGTCAAAAACCTAACGCCTTAAATTATGTGAAAAACAAACTTTGTTAAAATAAGATTCCGTTAAGATGAACACGAAGCCCCGAGCACGGATACTAAGAATAGGCTATCCAATTGCCAAAAACTAAGCTCGAGCCCACCGAAAAACTAGAGAGGTGGAGGAAAAGAAAGAAATTTGGTCTAGAAGATAAGGTCTCAAAATATCTAACATAAGGTTGATATTTATAGACCCAACCCAAAATAGGAAGTTCAGTCGACTAAAAAGCACCATTCAGTCGACTAAAAAGCTATTGGAAACCAATAATTCCCCACCGACATAGATCAGTCGACTGAGTCTTGCACATCAGTCGATTGAACCCACTCTCGGGTAGTTCAGTCGACTGAACTACCCACCTCAGTCGACTGAACAACGAAAGCCAACCAAACATGCCAAAACAAAACTTGAACAAACGTAAAACACATATAACATGTTCTAAAATCATGAAGCAATAACCAACACATCACATAAACATTATGAAAATAAAACAAAATCAAGTCTCACATGGTGACTTGTGAAATGTGAACTGAAATTATGGAACTTAATGTAAGAATTGGAGGTAGTCACATTTGATTATGATATGATAATGTTAAATGGTGTAGTGGACTAACGAAGGGTAAGCTCATGAGTAAGGGGGTAAGAATTGGAACTTCGTAAGTTTAAACTATATGAAACGTGATTGGGATGTTTTATTTTTAGGAAGGCCGAGCCAAAAAGGGTAATATTATGAAATTTAAACTAAGTTTGAAGAATGGATAGACTTGTTTCCATTATGATAATAAAGATGTAAATGTGTGTTCAATTGTCTAAAGGAACTCAAAATTTTAGTTTGATTCTATTAAATTCATGGAGGATGAACCAAGTTGTGAGTTTAGGGTCTTACCTATTGGAATCTTTTATAAAAGGATGATTAAATCTTGAAATTGGAGCATTTTATAAAGTATGTGAATCCCGTTAGAGTAATTGATACATGAATCCATAGAATATTAAATTGGTGAGCTTAGGATAACTTGTGATTTGTTGAAGATGTGGGAATGTAAGTACTTAGTACTGTATTGAACTTAAGTTCACAAAAGCTTGTTGAAGTGTGTATATATATATATATACGCAGCTTAATGAGACACGAAAACATATGTTATTTGTTGACTCGTGACTTGAAAGTTAACTCCTTAGTTACTTGAAAGATGAGAAAATTAGTATATAAAGACCCCAAGTTAAGCTAAAATAATGTGAAAATTTATGGAAATCAAATAAGATATCGGTAAATGGGAACATTGATGAGACTATTGACTCATGTCGCTTGTGAGTTTAGATTGGATAAGTTGAATTGAAACTTTAAATGAAAGACTTCGGAAATTTGTTTTGTAAGTGAGTTTGTTTATCAAGATGGGGTGAATGTTGAAGCTATGACGAAAGTGGAAGATGAAGAGAGGATAAATTATTAATAAGACATGACGAACGAGTATAAGATTTGATGAAGTGAATTATAGAACTGAAATGGATGAATCTTGTATGCAAACATGATTTAATGTTCGGGAATCGCGTATGTGGAAAATGAAGAGAGGATAAATTATTAATAAGACGTGACGAACGAGTATAAGATTTGATGAAGTGAATTATAGAATTGAAATGGATGAATCTTGTATGCAAACATGATTTAATGTTCGGGAATCGCGTATGTAGTCTTATTGATAACTTGGTAAAATCATGAAATTGATTTGATTCATAGAATTCTTAATGTGAATATGGAGGACATGTATATGATATTAGATCTTGTAAATAGACAAACTTTGAATTATACTTGATGTTATAATTAAAGTTGAGTGAATTGAGTATCAAAAGATGAGAAACAATGTTGGATATATATATAGGTGTGTGTGAGTGTGCGCGCGCGCGCGTGATTTTATTGCTAAAATTAAAAGATGAGATTTCTTTATATGTTGAATGATGTGACATGAGAATTAAAGATAGATTGATGAACATGTGTCTGAAAATTATAATATTGAATTGAAAGGTGAAATAATGCAACGGATGAACGAAATGATTTGGTATTGGGTCGCCTCCCAGGTATTCCTTCGAAAAATTGAAATGGTTTGGTATTGATTTGGTATCGGGTCACCTCCCGGGTATTCCTTCAAAAAACCAAAATGGTTTGGTATTGATTTGGTATCGGATCACCTCCCAAGTGTTCCTACGGGAAACCAAAATGGTTTGGAATATAATTTAGTTGGGATTGAATAGCTCCTCGATAAAAGACCGAAAATTTGCGCAAGCTGGGTGTCGTTCCCATTGAGTTAGCCCCCAAAATTTTGTGCTTTGGGTGCCATGTTCCCTCAGGCGAGGCCTGTTAAATGAGCTTTGAGTACATGAATGGTACACTTGCATGTTAGATCGATGAAGTAAAGGATAGTTGATTAGAAAAATGATGAGTTTGAAAGAAACTTAATAGAAAATGCTTTACCAAATGTTTATGTTAATGGGTATTTGGGTATGGTATTAAAAGAGATAAATAGAAGCGAACTTGAGAATTGAGAATTGATGAAGATAAAAGATAATTTAATCTTGAGAAAGAGAAACAAATAATGGGAACCAAGATTTGAAGTGTGTGTGTGTGAGTACTTAATAAGAAATAGTGATGGTTACACGACTGACGTTGTGGTGATGTCGATTCGGTATTAATGTAATGAATTAAATGGGAAGAGGATGATGAGATTGAAATTAAAAAGATGAAAATTTGAGTACAGGTTATGTCTGTTGATGACAATGTTATATAGTATATAAAAAGGTTTACTTAACAATATTGAAATGGATGGAATATTGGTTGTGATATGATTTTGGGATATGGATGAGTTGATATCTTCCATAAAATTTTAAAGATGAGTGTGTTATTGCTCGAATAGAAAAACAAATTGAAAGGTGATTGCATTATAGCATACTCATTCACACTTCACATATCGTGCATAATATCCTTTTTAGTTATTATCCTATGAGATTCGGCTTACATATGTTGAATAAATGTTTTACAGGTTCAGTTGATTATAAAAAAAAGAGTAAGCAAATGTTGGAATCTTAAAAAATGTTTTGGAATAAAGGAGCAATTTTATTATTTTGATTTAAGGATGTAATCATGTATACATGTTTAAATCTCATGTATTTGTTTCAAAGTATTGTATTTGAAAACTTTATGAAAACTATGAGATTGTTTTGGATTAATGTAATTAGTATACGAATTCAGTGAGATTCATATATGATTTAATGCACATGGAAATAGATGTAGTAGTAATGAAATAATGCTTGTGAGTCATTATGTAGTTTAATTATGTATAGCTGGTAAATAGCTTTAATTGTGATTAAACATTGAGATCCAGGCGATGCCTGGGTATATATATTGTGATTTGAGTTTGACAGATAAATTTAGAATAGTTCGAAAAATAGAGAAAACTCTAGCGAAATTTTTAGTTTTTATAATTAGAGTAATTATAAAGTTTGACTCCAAGATATAGAAAATAACAAGTTGTTTGGTAATGGATGACACAAAAAAACATTGATTCTATAAAAGTATAAAAGAAGTTGATAATGTAAAGAACTTGGTCTTTAGATTTGTGAGACCCTGATTCGTTTTCTTTTTCGGTGTTTTTGACTCGTAGTTTATCGTTTTTGTTATTGCATGTTTTTATGCGTTTTATGCATGTTTGGGCTTAGAAATGCATGTTGGGTTGGATACCGAGATTGTTGACTGTTGTGGTGCAAGTTTCAAAAAGAATGATATTTTCGCAGCTTATAAATATCTTACGTTAGATATTTTTAAAAGATTTTTTCAAAACTTACAAGCTAAGTTTTTTCTTTTTTTCTCTGCCTTCTCTCTAACTTCTCGGGGACCCAGGAATCTATTTTCGACGATTGAACAGTAGATCCATAGTCTCCTCGTGGTGGGCTACGCATCCATCCTGACAGAATTTTATTCCAGCGAAGTTCGAGTTTGCACGTGATTTGAAGCGTTGAATTTTTGACTTAACGAGGTAAGATACTAAACTCTCATGTCTTAAAGGGGTGTTACATGTAATTGTATATATTTTTACCATTTAAAAATACATGAAAAATTGATTTATGTTTTGAAAAAGTCGAGTTTTGGTTCAAAATCGTTTTCGGTTGGATGAAACAGGTTTGGTTGGACAAAAAGGTTATTGTTAAAGTGTTTTTTTTGTTCCCTTTGAGGATATGGGATCGTGTATGCCCATGGGTTTAAAAAATGTGTGAGTTGGTGGTTTAATTCGAGTTTGAATATATGTTGGCATCAAATTTCAGCAAAAAGATAAGTTTTTGGTGTATAACCGCTTGAGGGACCACTCAAGCAGTCTAGAGGGCGATCTTGGAATGTTCCCGGGTTGCCTAACCGCTAGAGAGATCGGTCGAGCGGTCTAGCCCGCGATCTATTTTCACTGGTTGAAAATTTATTTTTAAAATAAATGTATCTCTCTCATTCGGACTCGAAATGGGGTCATTTTCGTGCTTAAATGGAAGCCTTGGGAGTCTTCTTTTCAATGACACCACTCTCACAATTAAAAAAAATTTGTAAAAAAAGTTATGATCAAAATAGTGAGGGTATATCAAACTTTCTTAACCATTTTCATCCATTTTTGGCCAAATGTCATATTTTATATTTAAACCTTGTTTGCTTAGGGTAAAAAGCATGTTTTGTGCTTTTCTTGGTTTATTACATGATATGACTTGTGAATGTTCATAGTTTTCAAAAGGTGATTTTGAAAAAGGAGGATTTAGAGGTTTGGAACGTTTTTTTTTAAGGTTTGGAGCTAACCCTCAGGGTTGAGTCTTAGCTTTGAAAATATTTTGATGGAAATTATTTTAAATGTTGTTTAATCTCCATGGTTGATGGATGATGTGGTGGTTGGCCACTGGATCTCTTTTTATACATGTTGATGTATAACTTTTTAAAAAGATTTTTGTAGTTAAGCTACGTGCTGGTTTTTAATTGTTCCTATAGATGTGCCGTGACAGTGTGTGTGTGGATGTGAGTCTATATTGCTCCTCGGTGGAAGTTCAAAAACATGCGCAGAGTAGGTACCTTCGTGTCTTCTAGTTAAACCCCATAAACGAGGTGGTGTGTGCTTAGTTCCCTCAAGTTTTAGGCCCGTAAACTAAGTGGTTTACATTGTTGTAACTCTATATAGAATTTATCATTATCTAACAGGTCTTAAATGAATCGGGATAGGTAGTGGGCGGAAGTCTATAGTTGTTGCCTTTGTCTATGTGTGTGACATAGTCGGTACATAGGAATCATTTTAGCTATTTTCCTTGGCTGTGTGACCCAAGTGGGAAATATCGTTTTGTCCTCAACTGTGTGTTCCTAGTGGAAAATAATATTTTAGTTACTACTTTTCTTTAACTGTGAAAACGTGATTTGCATTATTGAAATGTTTGGTTTTGAGGATAGAAAATCGTTTGGAGGCTTATGGGAGTCTGATGGGAAACTTAGGGTTTTATGAAGTAAAATATTTTTGGCTCATTTGGTTAAGTCTTTATGTTATATGATTGCATATTCTACTTTACGACTTTATAGTCTGTTTCTATTGGGTATCGGCTCACGTTGTAGGATTTGTTAATACCTTTTTTAGGTGAATATGGTCCTATAGGTTGACCTTGAGGTGCCCGGAGGTGGCTGATGACAAGACTTTTGTTTTGCCTTGATAGGTAGTTTATACCTTTCTGTATAAGCTTCATGTGTTGATGTATCATGTTTCAAAACATATGTATTTTCTATGGCCGTGGGCCGATGTATGCATGATTTATGCTTTCGAGAGAACCATGGGTTGATTGTAATTTTTCGTAGTTTCTTACTATGTTTTTCGATGGTTGGTGCAATAGTTTACAAAAAGGGAGTTTTCAAATGGTTTAGGTTTCATTCAAACTCTTGTGCTTCAAGAAAGATTTTAGAATGGCTTACACCTCTTTTAAAAGATTTTCTTTACCCAAAATGCATATTTCATTTTAAAAAGGTACGATTTGTGGGCCATAGTTGCAGTCTCTTGGGCTACTCTTTTAAATCAAATAAACCCTCGGTAGTGCATTTTACAAAAGTTTTAGCCTCGTTTTGGCTTGATGGTTTTCTTCCCTTTTTGTTTGGGAAATTTTAGTGGTTGTTCGTGGGCTTTTCGAGTGAATTAGAGTTTGGGGCATGATAACTTGGTATCAGAACTCTGGGTTCGAATTCCTAAAAGTCGTGGGAAGAGAGTGCATCACCTTGTGAGGATGTGTGTGTACTTGGTTGCCTGTGTTTAAGTGTAACATAAGCATGTTAGTTGTTAAGCATGTTGATGCTGTGTATATAGGAGCATGGAGGTTGGACCTTATGATTGATTAGTCTTACCTTCGGACATTTGGATTAACAAACTTTGGAGCTAAGCTAGAAACGCATTTAGCTGATGTGATTTCTAGCAGGGAGTCTAAGTAGGTTGTCCAAAGTGATGCGTCATTCTTGTCGATTCTCCTCTGTACGTGTGGTGTGTCAGTATAATCGTTTGGCTATGTGTTAGCATGATTATGTGGTGCATGTTAGAAATAACATGATAGATTGACCTTAGATTGTCGTGTTTTATATTGCTTTTGTATATAAACTGTACACCATTTGAGACTATGAGACCATAGCTTGGGTCTTAAATATGCAACTTAGTTGCCGTGGTTGCTGAAAGGCAGAGTTATGGGTTAAGTGCCGACCGCTTTGTGCATTGTGGAACTCGTCGGTGAGTTGGGTTTAGCTGTGTGAGGTTGGCCTCGGCTGAAAAATTATTGAGTGTTAATACGAGCAGAGTTTGTTCGTGCGTAGTGGAAGCATGGTTAGTGGCTTAGTTTTGATAGCTGGCTCATCTGGTGAGTATGTTACTCGAAGTTGAAGTCATGTTACGGATAGCTTTGTGAGTAGGGGTGATGGGGTGTCGGAGACCCTGGGAATCAGTTGTGATTGGATTTGTGGAAAGTGGTAATCCCTTTCATGTAGGGTTGATGTATGTGGTTCTGGTCATGTGATGGATTAGGTACGTTATGAGTCATGCTATGTCATGAGCCGTGTACTCAAGATGGGGTATAGATAGGAACATAGCGGATGGGAACGTAGTAATCCTTGGCCGGGCGTGTGTTGAGAGAGCAAAACGTGAGTGGTTCTGGGAATATCCCTTGCTAATAGGGTGTGGTCAATGGTCAGAGTAGTTCTAATGACCTTGGACATGGTATACCTTATCGAGTTTTGCGACCTGAGTTACAAGTGAGTAAGCTCGAGGATATGGGGACGAGTATGAGTTGCAGATATGCTGAGATGAGCGCGGGTCGCGACCATGTTGGAATATGTAAGGATTCAAGTTACGATTCTAACATGTGACGAGTTCAATTCTGTGGGATTCCTACGAGACTGCAGGTTTGTGGTTTAGTCGTCATCCTAGCGATTAGGAGATCTTGTTTGGGAACCGTGCTTGGTGCATGAGGTGCGAAAGGACCGTAGAAGGGTTCGATAGTGTGGTTGGCTTAGTACTGAGATGCCGTACCTTGGGTGTGATATGTTCGAAGGTTATTTGTGTTTGACCTTAGGTTCAAAGGTGGGTATGTTGTTTACCCATGGGAACAAAGTGTGGAGTGATAATGTTCAGTAGTGAACCGTGTAGTCTGGATGGCCAGGGACGATAAATGAGAAATTGTGGGTTACGATGCCTGTGATCGATGTGTGTTTTGAGAGAAAAAGTGCGGCAGATGTCTGCATGGTTGTTGAAGTTATTAGTAACTTGGAATGAAAGATCCCAAGATTGGGTTTCCTTTATTGGGTGTCGTGCACTTTATATGTGAGTTGCTTGGACAGTGGGCTCAAGGCCATGGCGTGGCTGTGGTTTTCCTAGCAGGAGTTTTGATGGCAGCTGTTTGACTGTGGTCAAGGTGACCTCAAGGTAAGGTTGACAAAGTTCTTTAGAGGTCAAGTGTTGAGGAGTACTCCCAGTATAATGAGGTTGGGTTATGATTTCTTGTTGACCCTTTTCTTTCTCTAGATGAAGAGAGTTGTTTCATCTTACTTTCATCATGATTGGATGTAGATGTTGGGATCTTGATTAATTCAGTTTTGGTTGTATTTTGAGACTGTGAAAATCTCTGTGGACTAAGTATCCGTGTTGTGATCCTTAGAGTTATGCCTCGAGAACTTGTGTCGCTGGGATCAAGTGATTGTATGATGGATTCTTTGTGGCTTTAATGCGTGGTGCAAGATGCTCTACATCCAGACGTCTGTATGTATGACTTAGGATTCAATTGCTCCCGCGGTTTGGGACCGTAAAGAATTGCATGTTTTAGGTTGTGTTTCCTGTGAGATCGGGTTGGTAGACCAGGAATGCTTGTGTTTATCCTTGTTGACAAGGGAGTTAGTGTTGAGACGTAGAATTCTTTCTACAGTGATCAACAGAGAATCTTTAACCGCTGTGTGCGGCTTGTTCTGGGTTGTCAGGGTATGGTTGTACTTCTAGCTCTAGAGTGAGAATTTTGTCAGAATAGTGCGGCAGTGATATTCACATGGTGGGTTTCTGATAGACTTTTGTGAGTTTGGATTTAGGTTCTGTATAAGAGGAAATTGTTAAGTGTAAGACGCAAATCTTGGTTGGTTACTTGACGGACAAGTCTTGGGTTCGAGTATTCTGCTGTTGTGGACTCAAGGAATTGATGTATGCGTTATGAGTTGGGATTGATGTTGGATGATGGTCATCGTGTTTGCTTTGTCAGATGACGGCGATCCTATGTGATTTGAGGTGGATCTGTAGTCTAGGTATCAGTGATATGTAGTGATGTGTGGCTACACGAGAGACATGATTAGTTTGTATAGGTTGTCAGATACTTATGAGATGTTCTGTCTGCGTGACTCGTTGGGGTCAGGTGGCTTTGTGGCTGTGATGCCGGATTGGTTTTCGATTATGTGGAACCTTGTCTGGGACAATAATGTGTCACTTAGTGTTTCTCTAGGGTGGGAATTGTGATTCGTGATGGAAGATCGTGTTAGAGGCAATACTGCCAAGATCATTATTTTTGCAAACGATTTTCGATAAAAAATTAATCGGACGGGCAAATCCCGAAACGGGCTCGAAATAAAACTTTTGACGTTGAATGATCAAAATAAAACCCGTGCAACCAAAGTTAATTTAGAAGAATACCTTTTGTCGATCTATTCTTCAACTACAATTTGATTCCGAGTTAAAACTCTAGTCAAATCTTCTACTATATTTCTTTACGCGATCCTCGAACGTAGTGTGGGTTACGGTCTATCGAGAACTCGTACCGGCAGAACCCCGATATATTTAGTCTTGACAGACAAAATATAATCTATCAATCTCAAACTGGTTCAGCTTACCCACGTATATATAGGGCTACAACAGGGACCTATGGAGTAATTATGAGATAGACTTCCAGTGGAACACAGATGCCTACTAGCAGTTTCTGCAATTATGGAAAGACGCAGCGATTTTTATAATTTTTATAAAATACTGAATTACAGTTCACACCACTAAAGAACTATAATTTCACTCTAACCCATAATCTCAAGACCTTCTTGTATTGAGCTCCTGTTATTTAATGCTTATCATTTCTCCACACGTTAAGATTCTCGATACACGCCAATTAAATTTAATTACTGATAATTTAATTTAATCGGCATCTTAATATTCCTTAAGCCATTCCGCTTAACTTATTTGACCGTCGGATAATTAAATCCACCTGCAGGGTTTGACCTAGTCAAAACTTATAAATATCCTTAAGGGGGAATTGTCCTTTAATATGATGAGAAGAAGAGGGGCCGCCTCATGATCATTCGGGATGTAGATTATGTCAATAATTATTATTTTTTATATAAATAATATTGCTATCAGACTTACCGGGAATATAGACCCATATAAGATCGCACCCTCTAATGAATCAAAATAACAAATATTAAATATATGCAATTCAATAATTATTTCAAGATTAAGAGGATAAGCATTATTCATAATAACATTGGGGTGTGAATTAATTTATATAGTCAGTAAAAAATTAATTACCACAAATGTCCCGTTCAATACACACAAAGTGTACTAGCACAGAGAGTCAGAATAATAGACGACGCTATTATTTGTTCTCCGTAACCAAAACAGGCCTACTAAAACTCTATACTACAGTCGTACCGATGGTATGTCCATTTCCATCTAAACTGTGAAAATAAAATTTATATTCTGCAAAAACCTAAAATCTGATCTTCTGTGTGCAAGTCATACTCTACACACCAGATTAAATACTATACATAATATTGGACATCCATGTATATCAAAGAAATGATACACATACATTACTCATAAAGATTCTCATAAAATGAAAATTTTAATTTTATTAAAAATTAAATTAAATACTAAAATTATGGTTTTCAGTATACCAACCCTAGCAATCTTTCACTTATAATCAAAACTATGCTGCCATACATCTGACTCCCATGCACTCTACATGACTATCAAAAGTCTTAGCCGATAAGCTCTTTGTAAAGGATCTGCAAGGTTTTCTCCTGATGTAAGCTCTATGTCTGACTGAAAATCTGAGTTTGTGTACCCCAAAGGTACTAGACTATCTGTCTGGTAAACTAACATATAATCCTTAGTCATTTTCAAATATTTGATTATATATTTTTTACCGCAGTCTAATACTCTTGCCTTGGGTTAGACTGATATCTACTAACCATATCAACGGTAAAGCAGATGTCAGGTCTAGTGCAAAGCAAAGTATACATGAGGCCTCCTATTGTTGTAGCATAAGGAATCGCCTTCAACTTCTCTATCTCATCAGGTGTCTTAGGAACTGATCATTGGATAGAGTGATTCTATGCCTGAAAGGGAGAAACCCTTTGTTGGAATCCTACATGCTAAAACGAGCAAGGATCTCATCGATATACTTTGCTTGTGATAAGCCCAACATCCTTTATTTCTAATATCGCACAAGCTTGATCCCAAAGATGTGACTGGCTTCTCCCAAGTTCTTCATATCGAACTGCCCAGATAACCATACTTTGACCATAGATAATGCCCCCACATTGTTTCCGTTGTGCAAGATATCATCTACATAAAGTATTAGAAAGATCACCACGCTTTCGTTACGCTTCTTGTACACACAAGACTCATTCGGACTTTGATCAAAATCATAAGATTTTATAACTTGATCAAACTGAGTGTTCCAAGACCTCGATGCCTACATAAGCCCATAAATAGATCTCTTAAGCTTACACAATATGTACTCCTGACCCTTTGCAATGAATCCGTTTTGTTGTATTATATAGATACACTCGTCAAGACTTCTGTTAAGGTAAGCTATCTTGACGTCCATTTGCCAGATTTCGTAATTGAAATGTGCGACAATGGATAAGAGAATCTGGATAGACTTAAGCATGGTTACCGACGAAAAAGTTTTCTCATAGTCGATTCCTTCTTTTTGAGTAAACCCTTCAGCAACAAGCCTAGCTTTTAAGGTTTCAACCTTCCAGTCTACTCCTCTCTTCTTCTTGTAGATCCACTTGCATCTAATAGGTTTTATCCCTTCAGGTGGTTTTACAAATTTTCAAACCTGATTGTAATACATAGATTCCATCTCTGAATTCATAACTCTTTGTCAAAGATCTGCATCTTTGTCTTGTAGTGCTTTATTGTAGTTATAGGGCTCGGTATTCAGTTTTATCGGGATCTTGTCAAACGACTCTCCCAAGAACATATACCGATCAAGTTGATGAACAACCCTCCCACTACGACGAGGCACTACCTGTGTCTATGTACTAGCAGTAGCAGGCTATGCAAAATCAGAACCCTGTGCATTAGAATCCTATTCTTGATTTGCACCTATTCCGATAATCCTCCCACTATGACGAGGTAATAGAATATCAGTGACTTGTGGTTCCTTTTCCATTCTACTAGTATTTTCACTCAGTTCTTCCAGAATAATTTTGCTTTTGGTCCTGTGATCCATAATATAATTCTCTTATAAGAATCGGGCATTGGTGCTAACAACAACCTTTCGATCCTTAGGATTATAAAATAGACCACATTTCGTTCTCTTGGGATACCCCACAAAGAAACAGACTTCTGTTATCAGTTCTAACTTACCCGCGTTCCCTTTCAGCACATGTGCTCGACACCTCTAAATTTGAATGTGTTTGAGACTAGGCTTATGCCCGGTCCATAATTCTATGGGAGTAGAAGGTACTGACTTAAAAGGTACCATGTTCAGAATGTAAGCTGCTGTCTCTAAAGAAAATCCCCAAAACGAATGTGGTAAACCTGAATAATTTATCATTGACCTTACCATTTCTATAAGAGTCCTATTCCTTCTTTCTAGTACACCATTCTGCTGTGAAGTGCCAGGTGCAGTCAATTGGGATGTAATCCCCTCTGATGACAAGTAGTCCTTCAACTCTCCAAAAAGGTATTTCCCACCACAGTCGGATCGTAGTCATTTGATAGTTTTACCTAGACGCTTCTCTGCCTCCGCCTTGAATTTTTTAAATTTTTCATAGAATGCAGACTTACGGTGCATCAGGTAAATGTATCCATACCTTGAGTAGTCATCAATGAAATTAACGAAGTACTCAAAGCCACCTCTAGCCCAGATTGTCATAGGACCCACATACATTAAAATGAACCAGCTCCAATGATTCTTTAGCTCTATAGCTTTTGGCCGAAAAAGGTCTCTTGGTCATCTTATTCTCTAAGAAAGATTCACAGACTGGAAGTGCCTCCACTTCCAATGAACTCAAAGGTCCATCTGTTACCAGTCTGTTTATCCTTTTTAGATTAATATGACCT